>JAQNBH010000005.1:35968146-36058146 GCA_028752905.1 Cladorhizidae sp. MBARI D1340-BT2 | reverse complement strand
ATCATTATACCAGATTCCCCATTTCCATGAGTGCACTCATGAGTGGCCTGACCTTTTCTAGTTTAGTGATTGGTAAAGGGTTTGGCAAGCTGACATGTGATTCGGTAAGAATGTCCAATGGAACAGACACAAAAGCTTCTTTGAAGCTTACAGGTCCCCGTTGGGTACATGTGAGCTAAAAAAGTTGTTTTTGTCCAGTGATATATATGTTCTTAGGCCTCACTCCTTCTATAGGGATTTGGCTGAGCTAAATACCCTAGTGCACTTGCAAAATTTGGCACTCAATTATAGGAGGAGTTTTGAGTTTTTTCTACTGGCGGCTCCAAGGTTTATACCAGTCTGGGTTTTGGGGGAGGGTAGGGGAAATTATCTTTGATCTAGACTTTTAGTGATATTAATCTTGGGGGATGAACTACCGAAGGACCTCGGCTCTCAGCAGTTGACTTCAATCAAATGTTATATGTATAGCTATACAGCAACAGTGGAATCATGGAATAGCCTTGCAAGTATTTGTTAGCCACATTATAATAGTGGAACTGTTGACATTTCTGGGGGGAGGGGGGACTCGAGCTGGGCGGCAGGTAATCCCATAGGTGCCATAGCATATGGAACCCTACCAGTATTGATGAATGCTAGGCATTGATGGCGAGTGAAGACAAAAGACATGTTGATGAACCGAGTAACTAGGTACTATCCTTTCCCATCAGCTATTAACTATGTAGCCTGTTCTCATCTGCTTGCAGTGTATATGTGGACCTATGAGGAAGGTGGTTTGGGTTTGTTGTTGGTCCTAATTCTGGTTGGCTTGTTATGCTATCTGGTAAAGGGGTTATGTCAGCTTTAATCATGCAGCCACAGACAGGACAGCCACAGACAGGACAGCCACAGACAGGACAGGCTAGCTTCAAATCTGCTGGCAGCCATGTCGTTCTCTCTATCATTGTCTTCACTGTGACCACCATTCCTGATTTACATAAGCCCGCATTATTTAAGACGGTGGCAGGTTGACACAAGACAAAAATATATACACACAAGACATTTCATTTAAACACAAGACAAGAATATTATATGCATAAACACACAATATAAACACACAAGACAGATATATATACACAAGACGACAAGAATATTTTATTTATATATATACAAGACAAAAATGTTTTATTTATACACAAGACAAAACTGTTTCATTTAAAATATACACGACAAAAATGTTTTATATATACACAAGACAAGAATATTTTATTTATACATATATACACTAGACAATATACACAAGACAAGTGTTTTATATACATACACAAGAGTATATACACAAGACAGAAATGTTTATTTACATATATACACAAGACAAAAATGTTTTATTTATACATAAGTCATTTATTTAAAATATATATATATATACACACAGGACAAAAATATATATACCTGAGGGTAATAAAAGGGCCTACTTCACCAAAAACAAAAAAGTGCAAGGAGAGCTAATTTTTTTTGGTGTGGTACTGGAATTGTGCCTTAAGGGGGGAAGAGGGCTGAAAACACATATTTTTTCAAATAAAAGGGTTCATAGTATGTCTGTAGTTTGAGTTTCAAGTTTCAGAGCAAGTGAATACTTGCATCAGATATAGCCATTTTTATACAGTGCATTATTATTCCATTTCATTTCATTTCACTTCACATTGGAAGAGGTTCTCACCCAGTCTTACCTGGCTACAATCGGGGGGTCGGCGATGATCGCCTACCCAAAATACAGTTTTTATATAATTATAAAAATGTTGCCAATTTCATGGAGACCCTTGCCAGTCGTTTGCGCAATGAATTGGCCAGGCAGGGGGGGGTAGTGCGCAACCTCTAAGACGAGCACGTGTTTTTTAGTCCGTTCGCTTGAAACTTTCACACTGTTGAGTTATGGGGAAGAGAACAGAGAAGCATTTTAAACAGAAAGGCCAAGGATTCAAGAAGAGTGACGACAAGAAGAAGAAAGCCCTACAGGCGGCTGTTGCACAGTAGCCGCGCCAGGCAAGTTTTAATGTTTATCTCCGTCTAAAATGTTACTAGCTGTTTCCTTCCTTTGTTAGTGAGTCTCTTGGATCCTGTAAGTGGGGTAGCGCCTTCTGTGAACCTTCACTTACCTTGCAATCAATTGCAAATGTCTGCAGAGAGGCCAGTTCCATTTGTGACTATGACCAGGAAGAAGTTGGCTCTCGTGGATCGTTCAGCTGCTTCTGTGGCTGTTGCTACTAGATCTACTGGCTCTACCTCTTTGGACTCGGGTGGTGTTGGAGAACTAGGTAAGGGTAATCGTATAATAAACTTAGATAAGCTTAGAGAGGTCATAGAAAGGTGTAATAAGTGTATTCAATGTGGTAACTGAGCTCCCTTGCAACTGAAGCCTGTAGGGCAGGTATGGTGTCTCATTTTTTCAAATTGTAGTAACACAAGACATCTCAAACCCTGTATCTGTAGAAGCATTCTTTGAACATCCAGTCAGTACTGGGTGCTCGCATTGCTGGAATTAGTCATTCTGGTCTGGAAGATAGATATCACTGCAGTCATGGATATGTTGCCCCCTCTTGGTTCCACTTGTTTTTTTAAAATATACTAGGTCAATAGGGAGTGACGCAAATGCAGTAACAGAGTATTATGTAGGATGCCGCTCATAGGTTACATGATTTTTATAGGGTTAGGCATGAAGTCATCATTGATGTTAGTATTACTGTTACGGCACATGGCTTAGACAGGGCCACAAATCAAATTATGGCTTGGTTGCGGTGATGTCTTGGGACACTGGAGAAGTTTTAGATTATTATCTTATGTCTAAGTTCTGTCAAGCTTGTGTGCGAAGACCTGAAGATGAAACAGAAGCAAGTTACACAGAATGGTTTGATGGTCACAAGGTAAAAATTGTGAAGCCAATTTTGAAGGCTCTTCGGGTTCTATGGAAGTTGTAGGAACACAAACTTTTTTTTAGCGTTCAGTGGAGCGACTGAAGCTTAGGTACACACACATAAATTAGTGATGCATGGGTATACAAATGCACATAAACGGTTGTTGGAAGTCGAGCCTTACGGTCCTAGTGTCTTTGGGTGGTGCTAGGGGGGTTAGTCGTGTGTCTATAGTTAAAATGCAAACCTACTATAGGGGAGCAATTAGAAGGGACAACCTAGAGGGGATGATTTGCGATGTGAAAGCGATTTTTTATCACTCTTAGTCAACTATGGAACATCCCAACACGAGTATTGTCCTACAGGAGTTTTGAGTTGGTGTAAGTTTAATCCAGCTTGTGCTAAAGGTGAGGTACCACCAGTACCGATAGGCCTATGATTCCTCTGGACAAGGCTATGTATGTTAGGAGGTTTTTGATCAATTAATGTCCGAGGATCTTTTGTGCAAATGTTTAGGTGGTTATACACAACCAAAATGAGTTAAATTCTGTTGTGTGGAGTAGAGCGGGTAAGACAGAACATATGAGTGCAACAAGTGTCAGGCTTGCTGTCGAGAGGCAGCAGAGTTCAATGGAGGGTGGAGCATTGTATGTCCTGGCATGGGGGACCTGTAACATTTCTATTTTGTTTATGTGTCTTTTGCTTTCTATTGAGATTACTGGAAGATACTTTTGTTTATGTGTCTTTTTGTCAAGCTTAGGAATTAGTGGAGGATGACTTTTGTTTGTGTTCTATTGTTTTTCAGGGATTACTGGAGGGTGTCGGAAGACGTGTGGAGGGTGACGATGGATGGACCTGGGCATGGGAGCCCTGCAAATGATGACGTGTTTATGTTTGCTAATTCAATATTAGCAAAGCAACATACATGTAATAAGTCTGATGTGTCTTTAATTTATGTGTATGTATATGTATATATATATTATATATAGTTGGTTTTCAGGTTGTAGTTAGGATGTAGGATACTGCTGTTGTTGAAAAAATAAAGGACTGTGAAAAGTCAAACATTTTGTTTGTACACACACAATTCTAGTAATGAGGGGATGTATTCTGGTGAACAGGGGTGTTTCTGGCAGCTGGGATGTGATTACAAACTGCTTGGATCAATATCTCGGAAGTGATTTTTGAAAAACCGTTCAAATGATAACTTGAATATTTTTTATCCTTTCATAATAAAAAAAAAATCATTTGAAAGCAATTTTTATATTCTACAACTTGCGCGAGAGTTTTTGTTTGATAGCATTACTCCTATAGAAGATGAAAATGTAACGATGTCATAAAGCTATGTTCAGAAAATGAGAAAAAATTTCAAGACGCCCGCAGTTTGTAGTGCTCATTATGATTGACTAATAGACGAATAAGAGCCTCGCAAAGGTCGTTACTGCAACGTGGTTTAGCTTACGGTCCGCACCTATAATGAGCTAGGAAAAAATTATGGCGAAACAAAATAACAAAAGAGACTTGCCATTAGAAAGCACAGACTGCAAGCTATAATTTGATATATAAATCGGGAAACTAGAGTGAATGCGAGCAAAGATATGGTACTTTATATGAGACTACGCGATACGCAGCCTTCTTTCCCCCTTAATCTCGCAATTCCAAAGTTACAAAAGTTCCCATGATTCTCCTCCTCAGCACTCAAGAGTTACCAGCCTGGACAAAGTTAGCTAAGCTGCCTGGACAGAGATGACAGCTGTGCTAAGAACAGTCCGCTAGTTGAATCACCACCCATAGCCATGGACCTCTTATCCTCCATCTCGGCTCGATTCATCATCTTCTGAGATTCGTTGTCGTAGCACACACTCTCCCAGCACACCGGCCATTGTAAATCAGATACCCTATCATGATTGGTCGTATCAAGTTGGCAAAAGGTAGTTACCAGGTAATTTTTTCTGCTAAATCAACTCTTATTCCCCCAATTATATAGTTCAATTTTAGAGATATATCACATCCGCGTTCACGCAACATGAAAGTTAAATAACAAGAAACGCGAGGATCCCAACAAGTATAAATCAAGTTGTGAATGATCGTCTATTGATAGTTTTATATAAGTTGCTGAATGTGATGATGTAGTCCATCAAATGGGTTCTCTTGATATATATATAGAGCATTGGTGATTCTACCCGTTAAATACAATTAGCGTTGCAGCTAAAATTAGCGTCACACATGTATTATAGCAAACTTGGTTGTTTATTGTGGAGCAAAGCGAGCCCTAACAGAGAAGTTGGACGGAAAACTTGATATTGCCTCGCATATCATATGTATGTATGTTTCTATCTATGTACTGTATGTAAATACATTCATCTGTAAAGATCCAATAACCCGGACTTATTTCGGCAATGGTATGAGAAAACACTTAGCTGGATGAAGAACTGGAATATGCTGCTTATGAAGAAAACAGAACTATGCAGAAGCTAACACGGTTCAATAGCAGTTTGTACTAATATCCAAAAATAATTATCTGAAACCTTAACAGAAATAGCAGATTGTTGGTTGTGGTAAAATGAATACAATTTAGAATCCTTACAAAAAATAACAAGCAGCACACTGTGCTGACCCAGTAGTTTGCAATAAATGCTCAGTTTGGCGTAATCTTACTGGAAATGATGATGACTGCATCCTGCACTGGCCGAAGAGGAGAAATGTGTGTGTGTGTATATATGCGAGTGAAAAATAATGTTATATACCTTATTACCAACCTTTGTATCTATGTATAACACTTGAGAGAAGAATGGAGGCACATGCATGAGGGCTTGGACAAACCATCATCAACTCGAATCAGGACACTTTATGAACTATCTAGCAAGCTAGCTACACATTGAAAATTATTCGTGTTCAAAATAATGTAGTTAATTTTTTTAATTGACTTCTTTGCTATATAGCTAGTGCTTGGCATCATCCACCATCGAGAAACTTCCTTAAGCTCAGGTAAACACTCCATCTGTCCATGTTTCTACAAGGGAAAGACACCATAAAAGTATGCCATTAACTGAGGTTGCCTCTGGGATCTATAAGCTTCAAACAACACTAAAAGTTGACACACTAGCTTTATACAATGGAGCACTTGAAAAAGCCATGAGAAAGCTATAGCTACAAATCTGCTATAACTGCTGCATTGTACATGCATGATCAAAAGAAAGAGACTAACTACTAACTTTCCAAATGCCCACAGCTTAGGTTCTTTGCTGTGGTTTTCAATACAGCTCTTGACCCTAGAGTGGTGAGAGATAGACAACAAAAAAAAGTTTCCCACTCTGACGCATGTCGGGCTGTGGGTGTTATCTTCATCCCTATGATGGTTGAGAAGCTTGTGGGGAAGCGATGCTGCAGTTTAGACAATCCACTATATTAGATGTCTCTAGGGATGTTTGGGTAACCCCGCACTGAAGCCACCTGCCATCTTTTCCGAAGAATGGCCATTAACTTGGGGCATCACATGGCTCTGCCACCTTCCAATTCAACTCCTGGATCTGGAAGGTTTAAATCTTTAATTCATAATGTGTCATTGTGTTTGATAATGTTTAATTCATATGTACTGAAACAATACCTATGCAGATTCTGATTTCCTCCCCCCAGCAATACAGCTGCCAGAATTAATAGACTTCAGAATAGGAAAGAGAGAGCCATTTCTTGTGGAATCCACATAATTATATGAATATTCATGATATCTGAAAATAATTTTTCTGAAATCTGAACAGTGATTTTTGGATGATTTTTAGAATGTAGCAAAATGATCTTTTTCAGAGAATCCTTTCCAAAATAACAAACATGCCTCTGTACACACCCTATAGTTTCCTATGAATACTCAGTTTGGCTTTATCACTGGAAATGATGACTGCATCCTGCACTGGCAGAAGAGAAGAAGGTGGCGTGTGTGCTGTGTGTATGTGTGTGTGTAGTTGACCATGAATGCTCAGTTTGGCTTTATCACACTGGTAATGATGATGACTGCATCCTGCATTGGCAGAAATGTATGTGTGAGTGAAATTTTTTAAACAAACATGTTACCCTCTATATATAACCAATCTAATGTATCACACTTGAGAAGAGAGAGTGGAAACGCGTGCATGAGGGCTTGCACACAAGAAAGAGAACTCATGTTGTAACTGGACAATAACTTGCTATATATGAATGCCAATAATGCAATGAGGAATCTTTTTTTCATTAGCTAGCTACAATTTAACCAACCCTACTTTTCCAGATTCGATAAAACGATCAAACTCCACCAAATCTACTCTAATTGTAATTAGAACTAGCAACAATTCAAATCAGCAGACAAAACTTGGCATTTCTAGCTATGTCTCTGTTTATGAATTCCTTTACTACCATGCCTTAGCTCTATCTAGCAAGATAAGCTAGATAGATACACATTAAAATGTTCCTGTATCATAAATGCCTATTTTTTCCCTTCATTGTTAACGCTTAACCTCATCCATGATCAAGAAGCTTCACAGGCTCAGGCTTACCTATAAGAGTTAATGGCTGACAGGAATGGATGGTGAAGTTTCATTCTGACTTAGCCGCTCTATTCATCAGTACACTAGCTAAGGACATGTTTGCTAAACTAGAAGTGATCATTCCGGTCAATATTGAGATTATAAATATCTGAGATGTTCTCATCTTGGTATCTATATACAATGTGTATAATTCTAATCCATCCAAGCAATACAATTCCATGACATACAAATCAGTATATATAATGTTAGGCCTGCAGCTATGTATGCTTTCGGCAGGTTAATGGCTAAAGAAATGTGATCCATTGCAATTTGCTCACCACACAATGCCTGGCATTAATTACTAATTGGTAAACAAAACGAGCCCTCACAGGGCAATAGGATGCAAAATTTAATATTGCATATCTATGTATGTATAATATAAATATGTTGGCTATACTTGTGGAGGGTGAAATACCACCCTATGGACCTGGTGCCTCCCAATTCGATCACCAGAGGTGGACAGTTTAATTTAATTTAAATTTAGCTACCATGTATATATATATCTTGGTGTTCAATAATTTTACCTATATATATATTCACTGTTGGTTCACACATAAAAATTAGGAATGGGAAGCATGTCTTAAATAATGCAGGCTTATTAAATCTGGCTTATTAAATCGAGAATGATAAACAACAACAGGTTCCTAGTTGGAGTAAAGAAAAATGGCTGCAAAGGCATCTGCTTATGCAGAAAGCAGAACTAAGCTATAAACAAGCGAACATTATTCAATACACAGTGGGTTTCCTCTGGAAGTCACAGGTATGAACTGATATCTGAAAATAGTTATCTGAAATCTGAACAGAAATATGACTTACACAGAAGATTTTAGATTGTGATAAAATGAATACATTTTGATTTGATGTTGTGGGAGGAAACTCTCTTCCAGTCCACTGGGTAACACACCCTCCTCATCACCACATTTATCACCTGCACCATCACCTCGCCAACCTTCTACTGCCATATTCAGTATCTCATTCAAATTCAATCAGGACTTGATGTCTTTCTTCTCTTCAAACACTTCATAATCTCTACTACTTCCTACATACCCAACCCAGCCCATCCACATCTCTGATTCTAGTAATATATAGCACCTTCTCTCTTTTCCTCCACAGCTCTTCCCAGTGTTTTATCACCACCTCATCGTTCTCCTCCACCATCCTTCCGTCGTCATCTTGTACCTTTCTTCACCCTTCAACTGGGGGGTCGGTGGTATTTTTTACATTTTTTTTTAACTTGTGGTTACAACTTTAGAGCTCCGTAGATTCTGCAAACTTCATGGTATGGACTGATATATAG
This sequence comes from Cladorhizidae sp. MBARI D1340-BT2, assembly GCA_028752905.1. Taxonomy (NCBI): domain Eukaryota; kingdom Metazoa; phylum Porifera; class Demospongiae; order Poecilosclerida; family Cladorhizidae; species Cladorhizidae sp. MBARI D1340-BT2. Next base: position 36,049,411 of record JAQNBH010000005.1, on the reverse strand, counting down.
CTCAAAAGATAGGTCTCTCTGTGGGCTCTCTTTTGATACTAAAATAGATTTCATAGGTATAACTATAGGCAAGTTACTAGACCCTAAAGGTGGAGGGAGCTGAATCCCTGCAACCTCCGCCAAAATAACTCCAGATTGCCAAGTGCAGAAAAAATTGAAAATGGTACGAGTGGCTAGAGGAAGCTCTAAATTTCTAGCAGCGCTCTAAAGTTGTAACCACAAGTTTTTTTTAAAAAAGGAAAAAATACCATCGACCCCCTGAGCGTCTTTGCGCATTCCAACGTTCATATTATTAGCGCAGAAAATAAATTGGCGGGAAAATCGAGAGCGAACTGCAATCCAGCCATGTCTAGGAAACCTCTTTCTTCAAGGAATTCTGACCACCTTCCCCGGCACGGAGCTATAGGGGGGAAGGGAAAGAAGAAGGAAAGAGGCATTTTATGTCTGGATAGAGTCACTCTGGTGACTGACTTAAATAGCATACTACAGGAGGTCACCGCATATGGTGCGTTGGTTCTCACAGAGGGGGACTTGAAGTCACCCACCGTAAGTATAACTATTCTTGGGAAGCTTAATTTTTGCATGGCTACCAAGGAATCGGCATAGTATACTGTCACTTAATTATCAGATTTGTAGGTGCTCTTAACTAAGAATCTTGAAGTACAAAACCAGCCCTAGCAACATGTTCAGCATACAATGAATAAATGAGTGCTTGGAACTAATATGGTGAAGCAATCATTCCCTAATTTTGAGTGTAAATGTAGTATAAACCTGGTATACGATATATCATAGAAGAGCTAGCGAGCGAGGGATTGGAAATGTGTAGTGTGTGATGTCAGTTCCGTGTTACAGTGTGTTTCTCTCACAATAGACTAGCTAGAGTGCAAAGACTGTCCTACTGTCTCGGGGTGTCTATTAGCTATAACATATACAAAGCTGACCAGACAGTGAATTTGGCAAGATGTTAAAGCCATGTAGATGTGTATTTTATTAGCTCTAGGTGCAAGGGGGTTTGGAAGGTTCTAGTGAATATAGATTTTCAGAGGCCATAGCAAGTGTATTAGTTTACTCACTGTAAGTCTGGACTGGTGAGTACAGTAGTCTTTAGCTTGAATGTATATATTATGTAGACATAGAGGATTAATATTGTACAGCATTTCCAGTCCCTCTTTATCTCTTCTTCCTGTGGATATACACACTTGCAAAGTACCTGGAAATGCCTGGCTCACTATGCTATTTTCTATTGGAGGCTAATGTCCAAAATACACCTAGGACATCTTTATGATGGAATTTAGCAGCCATCACAATAGCTGAAATGTCAATTGATAATTCATTCAACATTCAGCTAGTCTTCTAGTCTTCTTCAGGAAAATGAAACAAAAAAGACTCAGCACAGACAGCTCACCACATGTGGTGTGTGATGTGACCACAACCTGCACATGCAGTGCACATGACAGGATGAGGTAGCAGTGAAAAACAACAATAGAAATCTCAAATAGAAATAACTTGAAGGTAATCTGTGTTGGTGAAAGATGAGGGGAAAACATTGCTATGGTGGAGGTCGTGGCTTCCAGTTTAGCTTCTGAGTATGGCCACCCAGCAGAGGTGTATGCCTATCCCACAATCTCTATTGAAGTGCTCTCACTCTGGTGCTGGACTGATGTGCAAGGATGCCCATAGAAAGTGTGCAAAGGATGCAATTGCTGAGCATACATGCGATAATGAGCACCCTATCTTGTGGGAGAAGGCCACCATTTAGACCAGGCCAGGAGGTGGAAGGAGCTGCTAGTGAAAGAGACACTGTACATCAGCCTAGCTCCGAAGTATGAGCGCTTCAATGGAGATTGTGGGAAAGACACACTGGCCACTGGGAGACCACATGCAATACTTCCCCCTTAATCTTTCACTAAGTTATTTCTGTTGGTGTATCTTAAGGGGCTTTGTTTATTGCTACCACATCATGGTGGTCTCATCGTACACCACGTGGTGATGGCTAACTATATTATTTTCACATTAGTCTTGTTCGTTTCATTTTTCCTGAAGAAGACGAGAGCATCTGAAACATCAAATAATTATTAAGCTGAATATGCTGAATATCAAGCAGGAATTCTTTGAGACCTGAAAAGTCATTTAGCTTCTCAATCGAGCGAGCAAGATCTTTAAAACGAGTTTGCTCTCATTATAAGCAATCATAGCTCTACCTATTTCAGGTGTGCATTGTTTGTGGTCGTGCATGCTGGCTTTGCACACGTACATTCTATAATATTGTTGTGACCTTTATATGGTTGGCACTAATGTAATAGGTGTGAGTCTACTTTGCTGACTCTTTCTGAAGTATGGATGCCATCCTAACCAACTTCAAGAAACTACTTTGGATTTGGCATCTTTTGAATGCCTTATTGTTTGTCATCAACTAAAGCACTGACTAAAACTTGTACCAATGAAGTATGGATGCAATTTATCCATCCTAACAAACTACAAGAAACTTCATCATTGTTGTCCCCATGTGAGCCTACTACGGTTAATGGAGCTATTGCTCACTGTCCTTTAAAGTAGTTGCTAAATATAGACTGACCTCTGTCTGGCCTTGCCTGGTGTACGAGTATATGGTTGGCGCATTTCCTACTCGGCTCATTCCACTTGCAGCAAAATTGGTTCCTTGCAGCCTCTGCTTGATCACCATGAGCTTCCATCTCTGCACAGAAGGTTGTACTCCACTCTCTCTGAGTTGACCGTTCTCAAAAGCAATAGGCACACTCAAATTTGATGGATTATTTCTCTATGAATATCATTACAACACTTCACAGGACACACTTGTGTGGTAGCTTCATTAATTACAAGCAAGTAGGCCTACTCCTGGTGGTGCCCAGCATGCATGAACCACAACTACACCAGACATTAGTAAGAAAGATTGCCTTCCAGAGCTCTTCACCAATAAAGACTCTCCCCCTCATTGTGTATGTTATAATGTGCTGAAACCTGCTGTGAGTGTGTTCCATGTAATGAGGGGTGTGGTGTGCTAATAAAGGGGCTCCGTAAATTGCTAGAGTGGGTTGAGCTAGCGTAAAATCTGTTTGTTTGGTGCTGCAGGTAATTAATGTCTATCAGTTGTTAGACGCTGCGTTCGTTATTGTTTTATTAATGCCTGAGGTATCTCTATGAAGCACTTGACTGGAACAGCATATTTATTGGCTCTGCACATGCTCATTAGAGGCCACCTTTGAAGAGCATGTGCGACTAACTGCTGCTTGTTCTCACAACCTATCCAGGGGGAAAGTTCAAGAGATAGTGTGTTAGGACTCATGGCTGCAGCAGACCTTAGCTCGAGACAGCTCCCAGTTCCTTCTTCTCTGGCTCGCGTAGCAGCTCCTCCTTATTCTACCAGACCTTTAAAAAAAAAAGGAATGTTCAGTATTCTCGTAATTTAGATAGAAGGATGAATGGGTGACCGCATTATTTAGAACTGTTTTGCAGCGCCTATTTTCAGTTTGGTGCTGGATTTATTGCAGGTCTGGGCATACATTGCCAGCACTAAACTACTAGATTATAATGGGGCACCTGTTGGGCATACACGTGCCAGCACTAAACTACTAGATTATAATGGGACACCTGTTGGGCATACATGTGCCAGCACTAAACTACTAGATTATAATGGGGCACCTGTTGCCTGTCTGAAGGTATGTATGTTGTCCACATCATTTTCTTCCTTGTACTTTCCAATAGCCTGAGATAATCCAGCTTGTGTACTTGAAACTACTGGACTTTTGCTTTGATGTGACTTTGGATGCACTGAAGCAGGTGTGTTGTACATGTGTTTATATTGGGCTTGCCACATTCACACCTCATGCTAGTCTTATTCATTTTTTACATAAACAGATTCGTTTGCCTTCTGTCTGGAATGGGACATGGCTTTGCATGCAGTTTGTTTAGTGTGCAGAAGAAAATGGAGTCCTACTGCTTCTTGCCAATGTGGGAAGAAGAGCCCTCTGCCACCTTGTTGCTGAGAGGGCATATTCCTTTCCACGAGATTCGTAAACATTGACCAACAGTATACTTCAAAACATCTGTGGTGACGAGGTCTTAGCCAAACCCTTCTGTACTGGAAGTGATGTTGTCTTGTGATCTCCCACTATAAAACACTACACCCGCATTGCTGCTAGAGCTTGTGGTAACCTCTTTGGCCTGCTCAAGTATGCCTTCAGCTCACCCTGCACACGGAGACTAATTTTGGTCTACTCTCAGAGACGACGTTCTGTTCCCAAATTTGGCATCCATAAAATATGGAAGATTTCACTCTCTTAGAGACAATCAAACGTCATGTCCCGTTCCAGACAGAAAGGAAATTGTTAATGTGAAGGGTCAAGGAATGGACATCAAGTCTTATATAAATAACAAAGACCCACTTATATGTATATTATATATATATATATACACAGAAATGTTTTAATTTTACATGTGTAATATATTAAACAAAAAGGACAAGGTTTGACTTGTCAAAAGAAGAGCAAGACTGATAACGACCCTTTACCATTTAAAATTGTGTACACAAAAGGCGGTCTAATATTGGTATGCATGGTTATAAATGGTAAAGGGTCCCCACGGTTGTGGTCTGCCTATGTATACCCATTCCTTTTTTAATGCTACATATATATATATATGGTGGAGCAGTCAGCCAGCTGTGGCAATGTTGAGAGGTACTTTCTAACTGTAGGAGATCAGCTACCTGTGGCTGGGGAGAACTGCACAAACCAAACGACAGATAAGAAGAACAAGATTCTCTGTGAATCCACTGAGCAATCACCCCTTCTGCTGATAATAATGAATATGAGCTAGCCAGATTGAGTTAACGAGCCAAACCCGCTTGACAATCCTAACGCGTGTTTTTCTTTCCACAATCGAGAAGGTTACTCGTGGACTTGCATTTGGAATCTTCTGATAATATAATTGTTATGAGTGGACTATTGAGTGCAAGTTATGCAATGAAAGGAATAGAGGCAGATATATAGCAGGTACGTGATACACAAGTAATCTTGAAGATAAATTTGAAGGTTTTTACATTTTTTATTATTTTTTATTATTTTTTTATTTAGTCTACCCGTTTTCTACCTTAACCCTCTCACTCTGTAAGCGCCACATGGCGGAGCAAATTAAAAAATGTGTAAAAAATTGCATGATTGTTCCATAGCTATACTATTGTTATTGCTCTATGTCTTGCTCTACGTCTGTACCAAATATTGCATCTGGAAATCTGGAGAGCCTGTTTCCACCAACAATCCGCTAGGCTTTTTCCCTTCAAATTATTCCTGATGAAGGCTAGAGCATCTTGTCGAAACATTGAGAGAATACAATTTCAAATAGATATTGAGAAGGTTATTGTAATACACCTTCTTGAAGATCATCGCTATGGTGGTGAGACTAAGCTTGAACAAAGTCATTGATCAAGTCAGCAACGATGATGTCGCCCTCCCTAGAGGAGATTCTGATAAGGAAGACGGTGAAGACATCTATAGTTACCTAGGGACTCCGACTGTCACCGATTCAGTGGCCTCTTTACTTGGTTCCTGTACGCACAGAGACAGTAAAGACCTGCTGTTTCGTGGCAAATATTTTGATGAAGAGGTGTACCAAGAAGACTTCTCAGGTTTATGAAAGTATCTAGCGGTATTATTAACCCGTTCTCCCCAAATAGCTTTTTTCCCTTCTAACTTTGTTGTATTTGTTCAAATTTATAGTGTAAACTAGTATCATAAATCTTCATATTGCAATTTGTCATGCTGGTCTTGTGTTGATTGTTAGACAGACCTTGATTGACTATGAGCTACCTACTTTGCTAAGTGATGTTTGTAGCACTTTCCCCCCAATCCTGGCCACTCCTACTCCATTCCACTCCAATTCTGGCCACTCCCTTGATGGCTTCTCAGGTATTTAGAAGTACGCATATACATGCAAGTCGTGAAGTGTAGTGACTGGAGGCATTGCTTCACGCACACCTGCTACTATCTCCTCTAAATATTCTCTTCCTTCCCTGACTCCTCCTACTAACCCTAGTAGGGGCAGACAAAAATGTGGTAGTCGTGCTTGAAGGGTTGGCTCTTCCATCACTCGGGGCTCTATGTCTAGCATTCCAAGTGTTGCTCCATCTAGCTCTATGGCTACTCCAGTTAGAAACTAGAAGAAGGAAGATCCAAGCCAGTGGCATTATACATATTCACTTACCTCTGGCCCAACCTCTCCTGAGCTCATGCACACCTCCATGACTCTCAGCTTTATTGTCGCAACTTGACGGATGGCGTGTGGGATTTATTGGTAACAAAAACGAATAATTATGCGGCTCCGCATCAGACTACTCCTCATACTGTCCATGGTCGAATGTTACCAGTGAAGTGATGAAGGTCTTTATTGGAATGCTGATGGATATGGGCATTATGAAGTTGACTCGTACTGATGGTCAACTATGGATGTTCATCTGCTGAGCCCTGTAATCACCGGCATTATGTCCCAAAATCTATTTATGCAACATTTTCTGTTTCTACACCTGACCGACAGCCAGCCAGCTGTGAGTCGTTCTACACCTGGATATGATGGCCTTTACAAGGTGTGTGTGTCCCTTACTTGATCAGGTTGACCCCTAGTATAGGTGAGAGTCCACCTCCATCAGCAGGTTGCTGTCGATGATGATCCCTTTCAAAGGTTGGCTTGCCTTCAAGCAACACATGCAGGACAAGCCATTAAGTGAGGGATCAAGTCATTTGTTTGGGCAGATTTGACGGGTGGCTATGTTGGCAACATGCACATCTAAACTGGAAAGGGGGTTGGGCCCACCACCACTAATATGGGACTCTGTTCTAATGTGATGTTGGTGTTGCTGGGGGCTAGAGTTCAAGGTTTGCCAGGTGTATACTGACAAATGTTACACCAGCACAATCTCACACTATACAATTGGGGATTGGATGTCTGTGGACCGGCAAGCCTCAATAGGTTCTTCGTAAAAGAACTTCTCACTATGCCTTCAGTGAGGAATCGTGGTCACTATGCAAATGGCCCTATCCTAGCTTCAGGCATTCTGTTTGGGTGGATAAGAGAACCATCTACTTCCTCTCCACTTTCCACTCAGCTGAACCTCCTGCAACAGTGAAGAGGAGGAAATATGATGAACATAGAGGTGACTACACAGTGGTCTGTCACAATAGTAAAGGATGCACCACTCAGGTACACCCTGAAATGTTTGACTGCCTCGACTGCTGCTAGACATTCCTGTTCAGTGAGAGTGTACCTGGTTTCTGCTGGTTTGAGTCGTCTCGAATAATAGACAACCGGCTGGTCAGCTCCCTGTCCATCATCCTGACTGAGCACAGCCTATGCCGATACCTGCTCTTCAAAAGCGTTGATTCTGGCTGCTGACTACTCAACCTTGTCTCTGCTGTCTTTTTTGTAGCTTCATTGAGAGGTGTAGCTAATGAGGGGACAAATCAGCGATAATAATTAGTCAAGCCTAAAAATGCACACATGTCCTTCTTCTTACTGGGTGGTGGGTACTGCAGCACTACCTTCACTTTTGCCTGTAATGGCCTTATCTTTCCCTCACCTACTGAGTGTCCAGGTATTGGCAATATCCTGCTGCGAGCGTGCACTTCTTGGGTTTCAGTTTGAGTCCCGTTTCTGTAAGTCTTTTAAATACAGTCTCCAGATGTTGCAAGTGGCTATCGAAATCCTGGCTGAAAACCACTATGTCGTCAATATAGGTGGCTGCAAAGTCTGCCAAATCTGAGATTATTGAATTCATCAACCTTTGAAAGGTACTGAGAGCATTTTTTAAGCCAAAGGGCATCCTCAGATATTCCCATTTCCCGCGGGGAGTGAAGAATGCTGTCTTTGCGATCGAATCCGGATGCAGTGGTACCTGATGATAACCCTTGGCCAAATCGAGTGTGGAGATGAAAGATGCTTTGCCCAGTTTATCCAACAACTCTGGAATGTGAGGGTGTGGGAACGGATCTGAGATAGTAATGCTGTTTAGAGCTCTATAATCTATGCAGAGTCTCTTTGGGCCATTTTTCTTAGCGATGAGCAAGGCTGGTGATGTCCACTCATTGATGGTCGGATGATGCCAAGTTCAAGCAGCTCCCTCACTGCATCATCCGAGCCTTGCCTGCATCCAGTCGGTATGGTGGCTTGCTCAAGGATTACGCTACACCTGTCTCCAGTCTGATTTTTGCTTGGTTTGTGAGACCTGGTTGCCCTACAAGATCCCTGTGTCTGACTAACAACTCCACTCTGTTTCTCTGTCCTTTTGACAGCTTCTCTTCAAGGGAAGGCCAGTGCTTCCTTCCTTCTTTCTCCTGAGGTCCGAAATCCTCGTCATCTACCAACTCCACCATCATGCACCCTGCAGTCGGAGACACAAATGATTTAATCAAGTCTCCTGGGGTGGTCCGGCATGCTGATACAGTAGGTCTACTCATCCAGCTTCTCAGTGATTGTGTAGGGGCCTTCCCAATCTGTCTGCATTTTTTAACCCAGCGCTGGCGTCCACACCATCACGAGTTCTCCTTTTTGAAACTCTCTTTCTCTTGCCTTCAGGTCAAATCTTTCCTTGCTATCCGCCTTCTGGCTGCTGACAGTTCCTTGGTTTGTTCCAGCCTGTCTTGGATTGTGGTGAGATACAATGCAACATTGTTAGATTCATTCTTTTGACCTGTCCATCTCCCTCTCAAGGCTTGTAGCGGTCCTCTGATCTGCCGCCCATATAATAATTCAGAAGGAGTGAATGCAGTCGTTGCATTTGGTGAGCTTCGATATTCTCCTAGTAAGAAAGGCAATGCCAGATTCCATTGCCCGTTCCACTTTTTACTAGTCTTTCTGATCATTTCTTTTAGGCTTCCATTAAACCTCTCCACCATTCCGTCAGTTGCTGGGTGGTATGGTGTGGTGGTGATACCTCTTACTCCTAACAACTTATACAGTTCTCTCGTTAATCTTCCTATCAGGTTCTTGCCACAGTCCGCCTCCTCCGGTACACCAACTCTAGTGAATAAAACCAGGAGTTTGTCGGCTATGGTAGCACTGGCAGTCTGTCTCATTGCAAATACTTCTGGCCATCCGGTTCAGGGTTGTATACAGAAATTTTGCCAAGGGGGGGCGAACTTGAGATATGGAAAAATAAGGGGGGGCGGAGAGCCTGGATGGTGCGGAAAGGGGACGTGCACCCTGGGCTTCCGCGTGGAGTACGAAAGTGTTTTACCCACAGGTATTTTTGCAGTACTAACTGTATATATAGCTGCTACTTATGATGGCATGCACTTTTTCTAAAATCTTTAGTACAACATTCCATCTTAAATATTTGCTGAAGTTGCATGCTACGGCAATCAGCATATATAGATTAGATATAGTCACTTGTCACTCGTATAATGGAGGTGGGCTTTTGTGAAATCGAATTATGTTGCATTCCATGCATTTTCTTACAAAATCATGGACAACAGGTTTCATACACAATTTTTCTCTAGTTCTCTAGGGGGGGGGGGGGGGTGGAAATGGTTGGTCACTTGGTGCCCTAATTTTTGTTAATATTTTCTTAACATGTTCATAAGTCGTAAAAGGGGGGTCTGGGGGGAAGATCCCCCCATATTTTTTTTGGCTTTTACAATGTCTGAGGATAGCTATTTTGACTGACTACCAATGGCATTATGCTATACCGAACTATGGCTAGACTGTATATATTTCTCATGATATTGTAGCTGCTTGGAAAAAGGAGAGCATGTGTCATGACACGATGACATCACACACCACCACGTGCTCTCCTTTGTAGGTTTGTCACTTCTTTTGTTTCTCCTTCTTTCCCACTCCCTCTCTCTCAGTATTTTTAACTCAGTCCATTATGTCATGGTCTTCAAGTCTAATCTTAGACATGATGTCATCACATGCCACCACGTGTTCTCCTTTGTAGGTTTGTCACTTCTTCAGTTCCCTTCTTTCCCACTCTCTCTCAGTATTTTTAACTCAGTCCATTATGTCATGGTCTTAAAGTCATCACACACCACCACGTGTTCTCCTTTGTAGGTTTGTCACTTCTTCAGTTCCCTCCTTCTTTCCCACTCTCTCTCAGTATTTTTAACTCAGTCCATTATGTCATGGTCTTAAAGTCATCACACACCACCACGTGTTCTCCTTTGTAGGTTTGTCACTTCTTCAGTTCCCTCCTTCTTTCCCACTCTCTCTCAGTATTTTTAACTCAGTCCATTATGTCATGGTCTTAAAGTCTCTATAAAAGAAACCTTACTAGCTGATTTCTCTTCATATTAATATGGATATTCGCTCATACTTTGCAAGTACTTCTCAAGCCTCTTCTCATGCTAATAGCAGCGATAGCGAAGATAGCAGAACAGATAGCTCTGAGCATGTCGAGGCATCTAGTCCTAGCCTTAGTCCTCCACCTTCAAAGAAAAGCAAGCAAAACAAACACCGCTCTTCTGTATCCACGAAGAGAAAATAGTCTAAGAGCTGGGAGAAAGATTTCAGTTGGCTCTATTATGACGAGGATAGCGATGGTGCCTTTTGCAAGGTTTGCAAGCAATCTGGTCTGCAGCGTACTGGAGGAGTGTGGGTCACACAACCTTGCAGAAATTGGAAGAAAGCTGTTGAAAAAATGAAAGCTCATGCGAGAAGTGACTTCCATATCCATGCAACTCAAGCTCTTTTTGCAGCTAAAGGAGCAGCCAAAGGTGGAACAGTTGTACAGCAACTCCAGAATGTTTTAGCTCGCAAAAGAGCTCAGAACAGAGCTGCAGTGAAGTGCCTGATCTACTCACTCATTTTCTTACGAAAGAACAAGTTGCACATTCGACAAAATTTGAGAAGCTGGTTGACGTGGTGGTTCGATGTGGCAGCCAACATTTGAAGCAATTCTTAGAAACTGCACCAAGAAATGCTGTGTACACATCAAGATTGGCTGTGGTTGAATTCATCGAATCATTGGGGACATGGGTGGAGGAGTCGATTCTGAAGCGACTTCAAAAGGCACCTATGTACAGCCTCATGGCAGATGAGTGCACAGATGTCACCAACGTAGAAGAATTGTCTGTGTTTTGCCGCTGGGAGGAAGATGGTGTACCAGTAGAGTGCTTTCTGGAGCTTATTCCATTGAAGAAGGCTGATGCAGAGACCATCTATTCTAATCTCATCGATTGTTTAAAGAAGAAAGGTCTACAAGTCGGAAGAATAGTTGGAATGGGATTTGATGGAGCTGCAACTTTTTCGGGACGAAAGACCGGGGTTCAGGCACGTATCAAGAAACATACTCCTCACGCTCTGTTTATACACTGCCACTGCCCTTGCAGTTGGCTTGTGTGCAAGCTGCCAATAAAACTCCTGGAATTGCTCATGTTTACAGAACATTGACTACTCTTTGGAAGCATTTTCGCAATTCCCCCAAGCGAGCAGAGTGTCTGAAGGAGGTAGAGCACGTTCGTTGAACTTCCAGAAATGAAAGTGATCAAGCCATCCGACACACGCTGGCTGGCACATGAAAGGTGTGTCAAAGCTGTCAAAGCAAGTTATTCTGCAATTGTAATCACCATTGGGAACATCTACGAGACGTCCCATGAGCCAGAAGCTCTTGGAATCCATGGTGCCCTCTGCAAATTGTCTACGATTGCAGCTATATATTTGCTTGATTTCACTCTACCACAAGTAGCCAAGCTCAGCAAAGCACTTCAGGCAGAGCAGCTTGACCTCTCATTGATATCATTCCTTGTTGATGCTACTGTTAAATCCTTGGATGATGCAGTTTTGCCTGGAGCGAACTGGGTGTTGGAGCTTCTTGAAAACGTTGAAGACTTGAAGTCATCTAGAAAGGTGTCTATTGACGCTGATAAAATACTTTCGTTCCAGAATGTTGTTGGTAAGCCATTTGTTGCTGATTTAAAGGCCAACATAACAAGCCGATTTTTTCCATCCAACGCTGTTGTATCAGCATTGTCTATATTCGATCCACGGAAAGTTCCAAAACCAGATTCAGTATCTTTTCCCACTTATGGAGACACGTCTGTTGAGAAACTGATTGCTCACTACGGAGAAGATAGAGATGCAGAAACATTGGATGGAGAAGAAACAGTGAAGACAGCCATGATTTCCACTGAAATACTTACAGAGTGGAAAACATTCCGCCAGCTGTTAGTCAAGCAACCACGGGATACTACTGCATCACAGCTGAAAGAACTTGTTTCAAACGACATGCTCAAGGCCATGTTTCCCAATTTGCACAAGATTGCCTCCATCTGCTTATCGATTCCAGTTTCTACTGCTTCTGTGGAGAGAAGCTTCTCACAGATGAAGATGATCAAGACTCGTTTGCGTAATTCTCTAAGTGACTGCAGCCTTTCTCACCTTATGAGGATTGCTATAGAGGCACCAGAAGTACTCTCTGAGAGCGACCTTGAAGAGATTGTGGACGTATGGCAGAGAAAACCAAGAAGAACCTCAGTTTGACATTCCTATCATTTGAACCTGATATCATAAGGTTATTACACCTTTCTTGTATTACACCTTTCTTGACATTATTTTTAAAAAAATCTCTAATTTCAAGGGGGGAGGGCGAGAATGATACAAGGGGGGGGCGAATGCCCCCCCCCGCCCCCCCCTAAATACACCCCTGCGGTTGCAAAATCCATCACCACTAATGCGAACTTGTTCCCCTCATTTGTCACTGGTAACGGCCCGATAATATCCACAGCAATACGTGTAAATGGAACATTAATTGGTAATGGTCTCAAAGGTGCTGGTGCCTCTATTTGCCATCTGACATTCTGTACGATTTGCACAGCTGCATCACTTCATTGTAGATTCCTAGCCAAAAGTATTCGCGTAGTATTCTGTCGGTTGTCCTGTCTCTTCCAAGATGTCCTGGGCGGTGAGCTAGGGATAAGACCAGTGATCTGCACAGAGCTCTGTAACAGTTCATCACCCAGTCTGTCTGTAGCAAGACGGTAGAGTAGTTCATCTTTGAGTACAAACTCTCCATCTCCAGCCTCTGCTTTCCGCATCATAGGAATAATGTCTCATCGATCTGCTGTTCACGTTTGAAAGTCTCTGCACTTACGTCTAGAGGATGTCCAGGTTTTCCTCGGAGGTAGTCCACTCTGGTCTTATGTCTAGCTGATCGGCTCTGCTTCACTCTGAGGGAGTCCTCTTCCTCACTGTTGTCTGGTTCAGTCCGAGCTGTCTGTACGACCTCTGCCTCCTCTCCTGATTCATCAACCTCCGTTTCCTTTTCTTTGTCTGGTGTGGGATCTTCTGGTTGCATCTCATACGGTAATGGTCTGGCACCTATAGCATTGGGGGAACCCAAACCACTTACCTCATCCTGATCTTCCTCGTCTGATTCGCATTCTGTTTCAGTCTCTGCATCCTCATCTTTGGCTGCAGGCTCTTGGTAGTTCTGGGGAAGCTGTTTCAGTGGCTCAGTCTCCATGCTCCTTGTTCTTACTAAGTTAATCATTCTGTCATACAATAACTGCTTTCCCAAGTCCCATAGCTCAGGTACATCCCTTCCAAGCAGCATGTCATAGCCTAGTCCATCTGCCACCAGCACTTCCAGATGTCGACTGACTCCATCAACTCTACCTCCACCTCTGCCTATTGGAGATTCTGTATCCTGCCATCAAATCCTTGGGCAGGTTTGGTCTTGCCCAGATATTGCTCATCTCTGACCAGTCCAGGACGTACCACCATCTATCCAGCTCCAGTATCTAGAAGGATGTCTTTGCTGTTGACTTTCCTATTCGTCCAGTGACTGTTACTTTTCTGGCAATCTCTGTATCCAGAAGAGCTAGCTCCTGTTGTTGGGTCAGAGGCTTCACTAGAGTGATTGTGTCCAACTTCGAGCTTGCTAAAACAGCTGTTGAATGACTCAGAGGCGTAGTGCCCATACATATTACAATGGAAGCATCTTGTACTGACTGTTCTCCGTTCTGTGCCTCTTTTGGTGAACTTCTCTCTCATCCTTTTGGGCTCTGTGTCCGAGGTCTGTCTCTTCTGTGTCTGTCTTTCGGAGTCAATCCACCTCTGTCATCTCTGCTCTGCTGCTGTCTGTCTTCCCGTCTGGGGAATCTGTTTGCTGATTTCTCTGCCTCGGATGAGACTGCATAGCTCCAGTTGCGGTTCATCATCCATTCATCTGCTGTCTGCAATGCTTCTCTGGAGGGACTTCTTCTTCTGCTCTTTCACATGAGTAGCTAGTGCCTTGGGCATGGTCTTCATCACCAAGTCGGTTGCTACCAGCTCTATTATGTCATCCACTGTAGTGCAGTCTTCAGGCCCAGAGTTTCAACAGGTGTCCGACTCTTTCACCCATAGTTGCCCATGCTTCACCATCCTTTCTTTTCAGTTTGTCTAGTCTCTGTCTGTGAGGCGCCTGCTGTACATGGTGATGACCAAACAGCGCAGTGATGACCTGGTCATAGTCAAGTCTTGTTTCCTCGCTTAGTCCAATGTAGACTCTGCTGGCAGCTGAATCCAGCAGCGGGGTGAGGTGGCATGTCCACTCTGCTCTGTCTTCCCTGAACGTTGTCACATGCGCTTCAAAAGCTGAAAAGTATGATTCAGTATCTTCATCCTTTTCTTTTGTTCGAAACCGGTCCACTTTTCTTCGTTGGACTTCCCCAGTTGTGCGTACCGATTCTGCAGATGTATGGAGACCAACTCCTGTTCTTGTTCTTTCCAAGAGCTCTTCCCACCATTTCTCCTGCATTTCCAGCTGATTCTGGTACATTTTATCTCGGGCTGTCTGCTCTTCCTTCCGTCTGGCTTCTCTAAATTCCTCTTTTCTAACTTCATCCTCTCTTCTAATCTTGTCCATGAAAATTAGCATCTGCATCCATTCTGGCGGTTGTTGTACTAGCTGAGAGTCTGCAGTCTTGCCATTTGATGAGGACTGCTGGCTGCCTGTACCCTCTTCTTCTGATTCGGATTCACTTATTCGTGCGTCTGGAATTGTCTCCTTTTTATTTTGCTTCCTTGACATTCTGACTGTTCGGTCAATTCAAAAGAAATAGCAAGTAGCTGGTCTTAGCTAAGCAGGTCTTGGCACCTCGTGCTAGTCAGGTTCACAAACCGCTGCCACCAGATGTCCTAGGGTGTCCTGTGACACGCCCGGAACTAGCTGCTGAATCTGGTTTAGCTATCACTAAGTAGGCCGCCACCAGGGAGTTTACTATGCTACCACTGAACTGGGTTGACTGATTAAAGAGGAAGTATAGTTGAAGCCTTTATGGCTGAATAAGCAAAAGACAGAAAAACTGAGAGACTCCAATAGTAGTATAGCACCACTCCCGATAATACTGGTAGACTATCCTCAGGGTCAAACCAGTTCCCTTAATTAGGCTACTGGCCCTGCTAGGTGATATCTCCTGTGGCCACATTAAGTCATTGTTATGATGTCAGTGCATGCATTTCCTTGTAAGGAGATACCTGTGGCCACATTAAGTCATTGTTATTATGATGTCACCTAGCAGGGCCAGTAGCCTAATTAAGGGAACTGGTTTGACCCTGCAAGGATAATCTGCCAGTATAATCAGGAGTGGTTCTACAATAGTGATAATTAACAGGTTCAATCCTGCAGAGTAGCTGACTGTTCTTAATTAAGTCCGTGTTTGGTAGGTCACCCAGTGACAAACCATTTGGATGACCCTTTACCAAAATGCAATTAAAAATGGTAAAGGGTCAACCCACTGGTTAGGGTTTACATGGGGAAACTAGATATTACTAGTTATAGTTGTGTGTTTGTTAGTTTTTGTTGTTGTTTTACAAAATCCTTCAACATGATGTGGCACGAGAGAGCTCCACAGGCCAACCACTCCTTTTATTAGCACTTGGTCTAACTTATTTCAAGGCACCACATGCCATAACTTCTTGTTGTATTGTTTTGTGTTGCATTGCCACCCATCCTGTGTGCAATGCATGACTGTTGGCCAAACCTACGCTCAAGAAATATACAGAGCATTTTTGCACTTACGTTTACTTCAAATGCTCAAATGCAAGCTACATTTTATCGCAAGCACAAGGTATGTTTTCTTAAATCTTACCACATTCGTAAGTGTGTGAACAGGCCAATACGTTGACCAGCTCGTGAACAGAAGCTAATCCAACTGGCAGATTTGTTCTCCAGGACCATATATATTTTTCTTGGTATCTCCACATGAATTTAAGGAAAGCGTTGGGGAAACCATCTCTATGAAAACAATAGTTTCTCCCTCCCTACTAAGTATCTCTATGAAAACAGTAAGTTTCTCCCTCCCTACTAAGCATCTCTATGAAAACAGTAAGTTTCTCCCTCCGTACTAAGCATCTCTATGAAAACAGTGAGTTTCTCCCTCCCTACTAACCATCTCTATGAAAACAGTGAGTTTCTCCCTCCCTACTAAGCATCTCTATGAAAACAGTAAGTTTCTCCCTCCCTACTAAGCATCTCTATGAAAACAGTAAGTTTCTCCCTCCCTACTAAGCATCTCTATGAAAACAGTAAGTTTCTCCCTCCCTACTAAGCATCTCTATGAAAACAGTAAGTTTCTCCCTCCCTACTAAGCATCTCTATGAAAGCAGTAAGTTTCTCCCTCCCTACTAAGCATCTCTATGAAAACAGTAACTTTCTCCCTCCCTACTAAGCATCTCTATGAAAACAGTAAGTTTCTCCCTTCCTATTAAGCATCTCTATGAAAACAGTAAGTTTCTCCCTCCCTACTAAGCATCTCTATGAAAACAGTAAGTTTCTCCCTCCCTACTAAGCATCTCTATGAAAACAGTAAGTTTCTCCCTCCCTACTAAGCATCTCTATGGAAACAGTAAGTTTCTCCCTCCCTACTAACCATCTCTATGAAAACAGTAAGTTTCTCCCTCCCTACTAAGCATCTCTATGAAAACAGTACGTTTCTCCCTCCCTACTAAGCATCTCTATGAAAACAGTAAGTTTCTCCCTCCCTACTAAGCATCTCTATGAAAACTGTAAGTTTCTCCTTCCCTACTAAGCATCTCTATGAAAACAGTACGTTTCTCCCTCCCTACTAAGCATCTCTATGAAAACAGTAAGTTTCTCCCTCCCTACTAAGCATCTCTATGAAAACTGTAAGTTTCTCCTTCCGTATTATTTTGTTATGCTTGCTATAATATCACTTGGTTGTCACTCGAGTCTGCTAGATCGGGAGATAATCGAAAATATGTACACCCATGGCAACTAGTGAGCTTCCTACAAAGCAACTTGAGCCTATTTTCATGCTGCACTTCCAGTTGATTTCGAGCCAATTTGGAAAATGTGCCTAGAGGCCATTCAGCAGGTATCAAAGAAAAGTGGACTATAGATTAAATGACATCACTGTTTATGTTGTTTTGTAATAATAATTATTGGGTAATGTAGAGCTATAGGATGATACTTACAGCTACCAACTTACTTGATGTAAAATAGCACTGAGAAACTTAAAGAGCAATCAGATGAGAAAGCTACCTATAGCTACAACCTACAGCTGTAGCTATAGCTTCTGCATTGGTCCAGGTTTGGTAACAAGAAAGTCCACAATGGACCTCATTGGACTCCTCACATTGATCTATCAGGTGCTTGTGGAGGCAATGACAATGGTTGTAGTACTTCTGGCTCTGCTAGGGCTCTCTAACTAAGTTCATATAATGCTACATTAAGATTTACACTGACCCAACAGATATATATTTTGCATGTGTGACGTGGACACATACCTACAGTTTTGAGATCTCGGGAGTTAATTTGGTGACATGTGACTAATTAAAATACACGCACACAGAAAAGGAATAGGACTAGTACATCAAAAGGTGCAGTGACTGCATTCAATTAATGACCAGTAGCCGCACCTCCATAGTCCATCATGCGCGAGGAATGACTTTCCTCCGATATCTGATGTACTACTCTCTGCACTTTGCCACATCCACAGTTTCCCCAAAACCTTATCCCTGTGTTGGTGTCTTCTTATTCCATAAGACATTTTCAAACCCATCAGAGGCCTCGTCCACGAAGTATCGTGCCCACTCCCAGCCTCTTGGTCTAAAGATGAATGAGGTTATCCATTGAAGTCAACAAGAAAATATATTCTTGTAAATGTCTACAAGAAAGGAAGGGGGCTGGTCACTAATAGTCCATACATCAACATGGCAATCAACATAAACTTGCATCAAACAAATAACAAGCTTGGCACACATACTCCCCATATAGCAAGGAAGAAGTAGGAGCCCCATAAATGGAGTAGGTGATTCTCAAGTCAGTATAAAGCCTTAAGCATCCCAAGCTGACAATACTAACACAAACCTTGCTCAGGCTTGCTATTGATGAGCTTGTGTAGCTGGTATGCAGTTGTTTCATTGTTAGCTTACATTTGCCACTCCACGATCTCTCTGATGGCTGATATTGCTTGGAAGGCTCTTGCTATGGGGAAACAATCCTTTGTTAAGCTGAGTAAACCATCTTCTTGCTTCAAGTCTCGAACTACAAAATATTGCCACGTGGAATTCAGCACAATCCGTACCGTATAATAGATAAGAATAGTCAGCCCATCTCAGCTAGAGTTTGAAGAGCATCTTCATTCAAACCACCAAGGGATTCCACCCCAAGAGGAATGCAGTCCACACCCACTGCCTGGCAAGCAGCAGAGTGAGCAGCTCACTTACAGTCAGCCCCTACAGGCAGAGCATAACCCTGAGGAGAAGAAGCACATCTACAGTTCTGTGTTAGGATATATCTGCAGGACGACTGTGAGAACCTGGGATAAGGCGGGATTTCATTCCTGTGGGCAAGGACAGCAGACTGTGAAGCAGAGAAGATGGCATCTATGACATGATGGCATTAAATGCGTCCCTGTTCCCCCCACTGCCAACCTGGTGGTCACCAAATGGTCCATCACCACATCACAAGCAGGACAACGAGAACCATCCTCCACACCATCCTAAGGCCCAGCCAATACTGCAGCCAATGTTGAAATTCTCTATCCAGCGAGTGAAGGCCAAGGGATGTGGAGGGAATAACATTCAGCCAGTTGCCAACATGGTCAATAGCAGAAGAGTCAGAAGGATGTCAAATGTGGCCCATTCAATAGAGTGAGAGAAGACACGCTGACACAAGGGAACATCCACTTCATCGATACACCTGCCAGGATTGTCAGCAGCAAAGACCAGAGCATGGAAGGTGTTTGGTTAGGGGTGAATAGAAGACGTGCTCACCCCAGAGTGTTAGCCACTAGGCTTTTGGTTCACTCATTAAGGCTTCAGTGTCTTGGAGGGAAGCACTCCGGATTGAAAGATTCCCCAGGGAGCTAGGAAGAGAATTTTTCAACCAAGCTCAGTCAGATAAGGGACTACACAATATCAAATACAGCTTCTCTCATAGCAAGGTCAAAGGCTACGGTAGCCTCTTCCAGCAAGTGTGGAGGGAGGATGAAGCCTTAGCTTTCCTAAGGCAAGAACGGGGAAGAGAAGCAGCCATCTGGGAGTCTTGGAGGTCTGGCGGCTTGTGAAGCACTTCCCTGTACCTTCTTGACCTGCTCAAGGAAGGAGGTTTCACAAAAAGAGGCAGGGCCAATAGGTGAGTCAAGAAGAACAAAGCCCTCACTGGTGGTGGGGAATACCTGCAGGCAGGGGATTCAAAACAGAAGAACAGCTCTCTAGGATATATAGCAGACACTTTGATCTGTTCAACTGGAGCCTATACGCAGTGGCCTCACTCTCAATGATTGCTCCAACAAGGCACTCAGCAGCAATCTTAACAGGGGAAGAAGTAGGGGCAGAAGGTGTGGAGGGTGGACTAGTCTGGGGGTGTTTGTTTTGCACCTCAGGAAGGCTCTCTGCAGAGGCAGGAGCAGACCATTAGAGGTCAAAGTCTGTGCAGTCTTACGCCATTTCCTGTTTTCGATACATTTCTTGGCACGTCTCTCATTAACACAGCTAAGAGAACTGTGTGTGTGTTCTTATGCTTCCCTAGCTAATCTTGAGTCAACATTCAGCTTTACATCACCAGACTTCCATCTTCTAATCCTGGCTAAATACATTTCCACCTTTTGCCAGCTGTTACAAACACCCTTCACTGAAAAACATGTACTGTATTAGGTTAGACATTAACCCACTCCAACCTAAGGACTTGATAGCATTTTCACAGGAGAAGTCCATAACTGTAACCAAATATAGCAGATGTTATTCAATACAATGTTGATTGGCACTAAAGCACACATAGTGTACATATAATATTATTGCTGTACAGTTGATCTTTCTGTTTGAAGGTAATTCTTCAGTAAATTAATGGACCACTTAGTTCTGCATAGATTAATTGAGTAATGTTTTTTTAATAATTTTTATTTTTTTCAAGTCTGACATCTTTAACCTATTTCTGATGATAATGCAGGAGTGTGCCAGCTAGCGAACCTAGCTACTGATAAGCCCAACGCACATCTCTCTTATGCAACTGAGAAACAGATTAGTTGTGGACATGCATTTGGAACATTAGGAGTATTCTGGTACTAAAGTTTTCATGAATGGATCAATTGTACGCAAGTTATGTGAGGGGAAAGAGATAGATACGCAGATCCTTGAAGGTGAGTTTCAAGGGGGATAGTTTTAACAGTCTTTGGTACTGCCGGTTGACGAAGGATTTAAGGCATGCTGGGAGTCTTTTTGGAGCTAATAATAGCCGAAGGCAGCGCTTAAGAAGCTTCCAAAGTGGGGTTTGGCTGAGATATGACCTTCAGTTTTTTGTTTAGCCGTCAACTATTATAAAAAGTGGGTCAAGCAGATATGGTCAGTATAGCACTTCCTGCTATGCACATGTGCATGTTGGGACATACGTCCTCTGTCCATTTCTGGTATTAACCTACAGCTTGCTGTTTCACAAATGCACACACTCTCATGAACAGACCTCATTCCAAGAGAATGCCGTGGATTTCCCAGAGCTCATGGAAGACTTCACCTACAGGATCCAGTTTTTTCGCGTCATGTAAGAGCTATGCAAACACTGACCTCTGACTATTTGTAGGGTGAGCTATATGAATAACTGCAATGTTTACAGCATTGGCATAGTTTTACTCACTGTGGAATAGGTCTAGGATATTTGCCTGCTCTGTCCAACACAGAGGGGGGCTAAAGGTCTATCTATGCCTTTTCCCACATGAATGCTACAATCTATCTTCTTTTTCTTTTTTGGTGTGTGGGGAGGGGGGGGGGGGGGAGGATCCATGATATTATATATTCTACTTTTCTTTTCCACATTGTTGTCAAGATTAGTATGGACATAAATTAAAAACTGGTACAAGGACATGAAGATCCTTTATAAAATTCTTTTGTGATCAAGTCTGCATGATCAGCTCAAGAGACTGCTACTGCTACAATGGGATTCTTGACACTGACAAAGACTTCTACAGAATACAACCAAACATGAGGAGCTCCTTCCCCTTCCCTACTCTCATGGGCCAGTGTTGCCTTTTTTATGACTGGATCTGAATTATT
Organism: Cladorhizidae sp. MBARI D1340-BT2; assembly: GCA_028752905.1. Taxonomy (NCBI): domain Eukaryota; kingdom Metazoa; phylum Porifera; class Demospongiae; order Poecilosclerida; family Cladorhizidae; species Cladorhizidae sp. MBARI D1340-BT2. The sequence goes on along the minus strand of JAQNBH010000005.1, from coordinate 36,027,916 downwards.
TTACTTCGTACTATTCCAGGAGTGTCGTGGTGGCCATGCCTAAAACAAGACTAGTGTACATCACAATTATTATTTTTATTTCTTCTTCCTAAGCCTGCCCATGAGACTACCTCCTCTTGGCTAAAATAAAGGGATGATGGAATTGATCTGCTTATAAATAGGAAGAAATTCATGAGGACATGCTTGATCACTGATTTCAAGATGGAAGACATCTTCAATCCAGGTTAGTGACATTCTCCATCGAGGTTAAGCATATCGGGTGGTACTTTGTTGCTTCTTTCTTCCTGTCTAGAGTCGCACCGTACCTGTCGGTGTCTTAGGTAACTAAGGAGAGGTGTGGTCATACTTGTACCTGTGTGCATGTATATGCAAGCATGTTGACAGTACTGCTGGTTTATTTAGATTGCTGTGTGTGTGTGTGTGTGTTTGCATCCAAGTGAGGTATTAGTGGATGCACCAGCTAACATATAGTGCAGGTCAAAATAAACTTTATGTTTGCGTTGCGTTGGATCCCTGTCTAAATAAACGGAGTGCGTTGATCCTCCGTGCAATTCCATTGTAACAGCGTTAGTTTAAATTTAGAATTCGGTGGGGAGGGTGGGGTCAGGAGCTTTGTCCTGTCTAGAGCCACAGCATTTGAGCAGCAGGAAAGCTTTGTGGAGCTAATCCAGTGTCCACTTGAGTAGCCAATGAGTTGTGGTATGTAGAGAGTTACTACAGCCATGAGCGTCTTTACGTGTAGCGATGTGTGGACGCAGCGTTCGAGCGATGGTCGAGAGCCTTATGTGGCCGGTGAGCTGAGGTGATAATGAAGCCACTATAGTGGAGCTGTTCTCCACCTGTATGTATGTTCACCCGTAAAAAAAAATATGAACAGGTCACCGTCTTTAAATAATGTGGGCTGGGAATTGTTGTCATGGTGATGAGAACACCTGGAAGTAGACTGGCCTGGCTGCACTGTGCAAGTGAGAAAGGGCTGCTCGGTTAATAGGCACGGTTAATAGGCACGCAGGCCAAATGAAGCACGCAACACTTTCTTCCTACGTCTAAGTATATATAGGAGCATGGAAGCAACTTTGGTTTGTGGCACTCTTTGATTTGAGTGGCAATCTTCACTGTAGAGCGGACAAACAGGAACCGTCTGCCTTTTTTATTTTTTATATAAAAAAGATAACAAATTTGGAGACGAGAAAATATTCAACTGTAGACCAGAAGATTGACCTTTTAAAACTATGAACACCAATATTATTCTGCTTTTTGAATCTGTGTCATATTTGGAGTTCGTAACTTTAAAAGGTAAATGGTCCTATAAATATTCTCCGTTTACATTGGAAATTCTTGCTTTCTTCTTTTTTTATACCCTTACTGGATGAACATCAAGAATCCGTGACACAATTAATTAAGTGTGAAGGACCAGCATCACGGACATGTGACTTGCGCATTAGTAGTCATTAGGACGAGCGCCACTAAATTGTGATGGGCTTGTTCTTTATGACTGCCCTTTTAACACGACCATAACTACTAATCAATATGTCTCCTGCCCTTCGCTGTGCTCCCAAAAGGTTTAGCTACTAGCTCCAGTGATTAGCTTTTTCTAAACTTCAGGCAGTACACATTAAATATTGTGGATCATGATTTGGATAGATGTGGAGACTGAGAGAGTGAGTGTAATTTTGACTGATACATTTATATATGTATGAATAGTAGCATGGAGTAGAAGTGGATTTCAGATGGTGTTGCTGAGAACTTGGAGCTATTGGAAGTTGAACTGACTGAGAGAGAGGACCAAGCAGAGAATGGAGGTGTAATTCTACCTTAGCTTCAAGTGAACACTTGTATGTCAAGCATGAACAAGAAAGAGAAGTATAATAGATATGATAGGTACTATCTGTACAATGAACAGGTGTTAAGGGTGCAACTTACCTACAAGACAAGCTTACCAGCAACTATAAAAAGAGATTCATAGCTTTGAATGCTATATGATCAACATCCAAATCATTCGTACTTGATTTGAGCTGTGTCCATGAAGTTTAGGATCCATCTATATCTACGACGAAAAGTACAACTTCTTGGACTTGAAAAAAGTGAGCAAATTTTGTAGTCACTTTATAAATTAGCTCTGGTCCCTTGGGAGACAAATAATATAGCTAGCTAGCTCGAGAAGCAGGCTTAGCTAATAGCTAATAGCAGAAAATAGCTAGTTACTAAGATAATAGCTAGCCAGGTTAATCTCTTATAGCTTCTCATATTTAAGCTCAGATGTCCATGAAGTCCAACATATTATTCAACAACTTCCATGACAGATACAACTCCATCTGAAAAAGTTGAGAAAACAGTATGAAAGTTTAACATAGACGCTACTATTGATGCATACTGAGCTAAAACTCAGCAAGTAGTTAGCTATATATGTACTAGGCAGTTGTATACCTGAACAAAATTCCAAGATCTAGACAAAATAGTAAGTGACAAGCTCAACCCAAGTGCTAAAATAGCTAGTTCAACAAGAAGTGCTATAACCAAAAAAGATGAAACTTGTTGTGTTCCAATAACAAGTACCTATGATTGTTTTGAACTTAATCCAGCGTTAGCTAAAATACTGCTAACATTCTTCTTTAAAAAAAAAATGCATGCGAGTAAAATTGTGCTATCTCTACCCTTTTTTTTTTTGTTGTTGTTTTTTTTAACGTGCACTGTCCTCCAACGAGGTTTTTAATTTGGTCCCTCTTCTGGTAAGGGGTGTTAAGTCAAATAGACTTTTTTGTTGTCTTGCACCCTATTTCAAAATGCCCCAAACAAAATAAATTGCTCATATCTCAGCCAAGACTCAATTCAACAGCTTCTTAGCATCTCCAAATAGTGGGGGGGTTTCCCTTCAAAAGCATTGCCCTGAATCCTTAGAGTGGCAGACCAAGAAATTTGTCCTTGGCAATCTGTCTATATTCATCTCTTTACTTCCACCCCAACAACTCGAGTACCATACAGTGCAATCTGTCTATATTCATCTCTTTACTTCCACCCCAACAACTCGAGTACCATACAGTGCAATCTGTCTATATTCATCTCTTTACTTCCACCCCAACAACTCGAGTACCATACAGTGCAATCTGTCTATATTCATCTCTTTACTTCCACCCCAACAACTCGAGTACCATACAGTGCAATCTGTCTATATTCATCTCTTTACTTCCACCCCAACAACTCGAGTACCATACAGTGCAATCTGTCTATATTCATCTCTTTACTTCCACCCCAACAACTCGAGTACCATACAGTGCAATCTGTCTATATTCATCTCTTTACTTCCACCCCAACAACTCGAGTACCATACAGTGCAATCTGTCTATATTCATCTCTTTACTTCCACCCCAACAACTCGAGTACTATCCAACAACTCGAGTACCATACAGTGCAATCTGTCTATATTCATTCTTCCATCACTTCTTCACACATTTCCTCTTTCATTGCTGCAGCAAACAATTCCTTTTTGTAATGTTTGGTTCATCCAGTTTTAAGCCCCTCCCACCTCTTCCTCTCCTTGTTTTATTTTTCTGCCCCTCCCTCTTCCCTCCTTTTATACATTGATACATAACATCACCCACTTTCTCCATCTACACCTTCTTCCATCACTTCTTCACACATTTCCTCTTTCTTTGAGTTTCTCCGCCTCTTCCCATTCCTCTCCCTTTCTTCACATTCCTCTCTGCACTCCTCTACACCTCTTCACACTCCTCTCCACTCCTCTCCACTTCTCGCCCTTCTCTCCATGTCTTCACACTCCCGCATCTTTTCACATGGCTTGCCTTACTTGGTGTGCATCCACATAATTATATCTGCTGCAGGTATGGCACCTGTGGAAGTTAAGAAAAGTACCAACTCTGGCAGGTCTTCAGTGGAAGAGAAGCAGGCTGTGCAAGAGGTAGATCACTTGTTGAAACAACGTGCAGTATAATTCATGAATGTCACATGTGCATTATTTCAGATGGAAGCTTCTAGTGCAGCAGGTACAGAGTCTTCACTTCACCATAGCAACCCCTCTAAAACTATCATCCTATCCAATACAAACTCAAACAACAATAAGACCACCTCATCGCTGGTCCAGCTCCTGCTCGTCTCGCCGGCACATGAGAAACTGAAAGCAGCAGAAAACCATTCTGTAAGCTAAGCAACAAATCGCAGCTACTGATAGAGTGTCTGCCAGAGTGTCTGCCACTGACAGACCTCAAAACCATGCCCCCCAAACATTAGTATGAACAGTTTGAATTCCCCGACCCCCAGTCACAAGATGATTATTGCTACCACATGGATTTTTTTAAATCTGTCTTTTTATTAACATTTTGTGATGTTTTATCCTTTCAACATGTGATGATATTTTAACTGGCCAACTTACCCCGTAAATGTGGGAGCGGTAAGGGTTACTGGGTCACTAAAACCTTTTCCTAATTGTCTATTTAGAGAGCTGATTTTGTGATATGATTTATAAGCTCTGTAACTTCTATAGACCTCTCTCTCTCTCTTTTCCACCCTCCGGGCATTAATATAATACTAAAATTGTGTTAATGGAGTTAGAACTAGAGGAAGACCAAGTCGGACCTCTAAAATCCTAGGTTTGGTGGCTTCTATAAATTCTTTTAGGGGGGGAAGTCCTGAGACCACAATATTATCAAATTCAAAGTTTGCACTGCACAGACAATTTCTACATGGGAGGAATTACAACTCTTCCTTGCCTCCTGTCTATCTTGGAGTTTGTGGGTATATTTATAGCTGCAAGGACTTGGCACTATTACCTGTTGAGACGTTTGGCATAAAAAACACAGAGAGCCACTTTTACAGAACAACTTTTCCCACATGTTAAAAATTGATAGGTTGTGTGCAGTCTGCAACTAACTATCCCCATGTCTAAGTAGAGCTCATTCTTCTAACTGGATGTCTATGGATGACTGTGTGTGTTTTATATCAGACAGTACTCACTGCATTTTGGTGTTCAACTAACCTCTGAACCCCCTCCCACAGAGTGCAGGTGTAATCAAAGATGTTTGGCCGTCCCATCTCAGTGTGGATGTTCAAGGAAAAATCAGTGGAGAGTTGGATGGAAAACTTGGCATTGTAGTGCACGGCCATCTATGTACTAGCATGGGTACCCATCAGTGGAGAGTTGGATGGAAAACTTGGTATTGTAGCACACAGCCATCTATGTACTTAGCATGGGTACCCATCAGTGGAGAGTTGGATGGAAAACTTGGTATTGTATGCACGGCCATCTATGTACTAGCATGGGTACCCATCAGTGGAGAGTTGGATGGAAAACTTGGTATTGTAGCCCACGGCCATCTATGTACTAGCATTTTTATGTCATCTTTGCCACCATGCAAGATTTTCCATGTTGTGTATCTTTAGACTGGATTTTGAATTATGCTACGTCACTTCGCAGTTGAATTATGCTACGTCACTTCGCAGTGCGGGGCAGTGCTGGGTACATATAAATGAGGTATTTTCTCCATCCCCTCTAGCCTCCCTTCCCATCTACCTGCTATCAGGAATGAGACATACAAGATGAAACAGAGGGAATGAAACATACAGGATGCCCAATATGAGCCATTTCCTTCATTACAATAGTCCAAACAGAAGAATATGGTGGGTGATCTTAAAACCACACTTTTCTGGATTAACAATGATCTCTCTCGATACATACATACGCGGCACTGCCAGGACAAAAAAAGGGAATAATGGAACTATTGATAATAGATAATACACCTTAAGGCCAGCCTTATGGATGCCATCACAGTTGCAATTCAATTTTAAAGGTCTCAGATGGTGGAAGCAGCTGGTGAAAATGACCATAAAATTGTGAAGGGTCTAAAACTAAAATGAGATATATCCCCCACTCCCCAAGAAGCAGGTGCCCAGTAGCTGTACTATAAAGATGCATAATAGTAATAATTCTCCTCTTCTCCTCTGGCTGTGTGCAGCTTGTCCTGATTGCCACCCTTGTTTGCTGCTGTAGTATTTCGTAGCTGTACCATTTCTTGTCTAGGATTTCCAATGAAGGGGATTCTCCATTATTCATTTGTTCAAAATCACTGAATCTGAAGCACTATCTTCTCTGGACATTTCTAAATCAAAGGGCATTGACAAGATTGGTCCCAAAGCACTGAAGGATTGTGCTCTGGCCTGTATGAGCACTTGTTCAATATCAGTTAGACCAAATATGCTAACCAGCAGAATGGCGCCTACATTGTATATCACACATCCACAAGTCAGATGATAGAGCCTCAGTACCTGACCACCATCCAATCTCCCTCCTCTGCTCCACCTCTAAACTTCTTGAGTGTATTATCTACAACAAGATCATTGATCCTCTTGCATCCACTATCTCTCCAGCACAATTTGGTTTACTCAGGAAACACTCACCTCTGCAACAACTGTTATTCTTTCAAAACAACATCCTCGGATGCAAAGAAAAAGGCCCCAATCTGATATGATATTTTTGGATTTTACAAAAGCTTTAGATAGTGTTCCTCATAATGAGTTGCTCGTCAAAATGGTCTAAATGTGTTACAGGTACTCTGTGGCTATGGTTGAAAGGTTACCTAACTGTATCTACTTCAAGATGTAAGATGCCACCAGGCTGAATTTCTACAGCTGCCTCCCGAATATGTCTGATTCAGACTGAATCCCGGACAAGTTTCACAACTCCATCTAGAAAGCAAGCGCGAACTACTGCTGTGCCAAGACTGGAGGAGAACTAAATTTAAATTGAAGAGATGTGGAGTAAGTCGAAAAAGAAAGCTTTGGCTGCACAGAGAAATGAATTGGAAGGAAGAAGATGATGGAGAGATCAGAAAGATGGTTGGTTGAGGATGTGGAGAGGTTAATTAGTGTTAGGCATAAGAAATGTAGGAGGTAAAGGGAAGCAAGGAAGACAGGGGAGGGTGAGGCTACATCAAAGATAGCCATGGGAGGACTAGAGAGAAGCAAGAAAAGAGGTGAAAAATACTATTAGGAAAGAGAAGAAGGAATTGAGGAAGAGGACTATAAAGAAGATTAAAGAGCAGGGTGGGACTAGTTGTTAGCAGTTTTGAATGATTTAAGAGCAAAGAGGAAGGAGAGAAGTCTAAAAGGAGTGGAAGATGATGAGGGAAGGATGGTGGAGGAGGAAGACGAGGTGTTGGAGGTGAACAAAGCACTGGGAAGAGCTGGGGAGGAAAAAAAGACCAGAATTAGTGAAAATGAATTTCGTTAATAATCCATAAAACTCATTTTCCACCCGCGCGCTGGACCACGTACTTACGTTTTAGCGCCTAATGAAAACACTCATTGAAGAGTAGGCTTCCTCTAGCCACCGGTGCCAATTTCAAAACTTTAGTACACTTTGCAATCTGGAGATATTTATGAGGCCAATTCAGTTCAGGTTTTGAAGTTCCCTCCACTTTAGGCCTAGTAACTAGGCTATAGTTATATATACCTATGAAAAATATTTTAGTATCAAAAGAGAGCACACAGAGAGACCTATCTTTCGAGACCATACCATGAAGTTTACAGAATCTACGGAGCTATAAAGTGGTTAATCACACGTTAATTAATAAATGCTGCTGTCTCCCGCTTTAGTGTTCCTTGTTGGTTTCTCTTCAAATTTTTTAATCAATATGAGAAATTGCATGGACAAAATGGACAAAAACCATCCTAACTTTGAAATGGAGCATAATAGCTCTACAACTTTAGAATTGGCTGTAGAACAACAGTTTGAACTGATAAAAAATAATCCAAGGGGGGACTTCACCTGAAACCACCGAAATTTGAACGCATATTTGTAGTCATCAAATCTTTCCCCCCCTTTCTTCTGTGAAGATACTTTTGATACAAACTTGTTGCTCATTCTGTGTTGTTTAAGATGATAATATTATGTGAAATGTCTCTATAGGCACCTTTTCTTAGAAGATACATCCAGGGTCACTCCAAAAATTGCACCCCCAAAACTGTGGCAAGGATAATTCCCAAGTGCCTGGTCTACAGGCCCAAATTTGCTTACCAAGGCATTTAGCTGTGATATAATGGTTGCATATTTATCAACACATCTCGTGTTCATTAGTTCTAAGGCATTTCATTTCCAACCACGCAAAATACAAGAAAAATCTGTGACGGTCACCTAAAAGAGCTCCCAAATGAACCCTCAAATATTAAAATTGAGTCAAGTGTGGCAAAGTTATGTTCGCCACAAAATCAGAACAAAATAGATTTTCAAAATTCCTGGGAATAGGTGTTTAAAGGGACAGTTGCATTTTTGGGGGGAGAGTGACCCATCGTGTATTTCCCCCACTTTTTTCTTCTTGTTGTTACCACTTTATAACTCCAAAGATTCCGTAAACTGCATGGTATGGACTTGATATATAGCTCAAAAAGTTAGGTCTCTCTGTGTGCTCTCTTTTGATACTAAAATGTATTTCATAAGTATAACTATAGCCAAGTTACAGGAGCTACAAGTGGAGAGAACCTCAAAAACCTGAATGATAGGACATGTGAGTGGGCATGGGTTGGGTATGTGTGAAGAAGTATGTTGGGAAGAAGTGGTAGAGGTAATGAAGTATTAGAAGAGAGGAAAGGCACCAAGTTCTGATGGAATGTTGAATGAGATGCTGATGTATGGAAGTTGAAGGTTGGTGGAGGTGATGGTGCAGGAGATGAACTTGGTGATGAGGAGTGAGTGCTGCCTGATGGACTGGAAGAAGAGTTTGCTAGTACGTCTCCACAAGGATGGCGAAGAGGACCAAGTAGGGAATTATAGGGGAGTTGCATTAGGTTGTAGTGTGGTGGAGGTGTTTGTGAGAGTGTTGGCGAGGAGGTTGGGAGGGTTTGCTGAGGATAGGATTTTGACAGAAGCGCAAGGAGGGATTAGGAGTCGGAGGTGTTCCGACCAGTGGTTGGTGTTAAAAGGAGTTTGTGAAGTGAGGAAGAGGGAGAAGAAGAGTTCATATATGGACTTCCTGGACATAAGCAAGGCATGTGACAGTGCATGGAGGGAGGGACTGTGGCACTCCACCCACTTTAGCTGTGGCGTGGTTATATATACCTATGCAAAACTATTAGTATCAAGAGAGAACACAGAGAGATCTATACTACTATATCCACTTCATACAGTGAAGTGTGTAGAATTAATGGAATTGCATATTGGTAATCTTGATCCCACCCCCCTTTTTTAAAATTTCTAGAGGTTATTTACATGTGATAAAATAGGGAATCGGCCACCAGTGTAGCAAGGCTTAGGGACCCACGAGCTAGGCTTGTTGCAGAGCAGGGCCTACGAACTCCACTAGCTGGGCTTCCTACAAATTGTGGCCTAGACATCCACCAGCTTGGCTGCCTTTGAAGTGTGGCATGGACATCCACCAGCTGAGCTCCATGTAAGACATCCACCAGCTTGGCTGCCTGTGAAGTGTGGCCTGGACATCCACCAGCTGAGCTCCATGTGATAGGTGGCCTGTACATGCACCAGCTGAGCTCCATGTAAGACATCCACCAGCTTGGCTGCCTATGAAGTGTGGCCTGGACATCCACCAGCTGAGCTCCATACATCCACCAGCTCTGCTGCCTGTGAAGTGTGGCCTGGACATCCACCATGCTTGGCTCCCTGTGAATGTTGAACTTGATCAAATGACTTTACCTTCCTGTTTAAAAAAAAGGCACTAAACAGAACAACAGAGATCAGCTGTGCAGCTAAGATGATTTTGTGGGTGTATTATATAACCAAGAATGAGTGAGGGAGCATCTTATTGTAGCCTGCCAATGTGCAGCTAAGATTATTGTGTGTGTCTAGTATATAACCAAGAATGAGTGAGGGAGCATCTTATTGTAGCCTGCCAATGTGCAGCTAAGATTATTGTGTGGGTGTATTATACAACCAAGAATGAGTGAGGGAGCATCTTATTATAGCCTGCCAAAGTGCAGCTAAGATTATTGTGTGGGTGTATTATATAACCAAGAATGAGTGAGGGAGCATCTTATTGTAGCCTGCCAATGTGCAGCTAAGATTATTGTGTGGCTCTAGTATATAACCAAGAATGAGTGAGGGAGCATCTTATTGTAGCCTGCCAATGTGCAGCTAAGATTATTGTGTGGCTCTAGTATATAACCAAGAATGAGTGAGGGAGCATCTTATTGTAGCCTGCCAATGTGCAGCTAAGATTATTGTGTGGCTCTAGTATATAACCAAGAATGAGTGAGGGAGCATCTTATTGTAGCCTGCCAATGTGCAGCTAAGATTATTGTGTGGGTGTATTATATAACCAATAATGAGTGAGGGAGCATCTTATTGTAGCCTGCCAATGTGCAGCTAAGATTATTGTGTGGGTGTATTATATAACCAATAATAAGTGAGGGAGCATCTTATTGTAGCCTGCCAATGTGCAGCTAAGATTATTGTGTGGCTCTAGTATATAACCAAGAATGAGTGAGGGAGCATCTTATTGTAGCCTGCCAATGTGCAGCTAAGATTATTGTGTGGGTGTATTATAGAACCAAGAATGAGTGAGGGAGCATCTTATTGTAGCCTGCCAATGTGCAGCTAAGATTATTGTGTGGGTGTATTATACGACCAAGAATGAGTGAGCGAGCATCTTATTGTAGCCTGCCAATGTACCTTGCGCACACAACCATATAAACTATAAACTGCCTAACGGACTGTGGTCTGGTAAAACAGCCAGAGGGAGACTCAAATACTTTAATCATACAGCCACCTGGGCAGACAATTCATCATCACTCACACCTGAATATATCCCATCTTCATGTAAATGAATGTGCATAGCACCTTGCCTTTAAAGCAACCTCTAGCTCTAGATGAGGAAGGGCTTCTGGTCATATGTACCTGGCACCTTGTCTGGTCTGAGCATGTTGTGCTTCTTCAACTGTGCAGCAGTGGCAACCTTCTTGAACATCATCTCCCTATGAGGGAGGTATCTGCTCCACCATCAACCAGACCATATGCAGGGACTTGCACCTGCATCTTCACACCCTGTGACACGCTGACTTGCATTGCACCAACATCAGCTTCATCCTCTGGTGGGGACAACAGGAAATCCACAGCTTCCCACATCCAGGCTAAGATGGGCCAGGACGTCTCCTTCGACTGAACCCACTTGGTGTTGTCTGTATGTGTAGGCCTTCCATCTAGGAGGCTGTACACTCCCAAGCCATGTGACCCCTTTAACTACACTTTCGAGGCTGAAATTCACTTTCTCCTTGCCGCTAGACTTCCAATCATCTGGGATACACTTGTCGAGACCCTTCTCGGTGACTATCTCATTCTCCTGGTGACTTGGAGGTGGGTTGTCCTTCATGCTGCTGCCGCTGTTTGAGAACTACCAATCACCTCTCTTCTCCCTTTGCTGCACTTCAGTGGCTTGTAGTCCATGCAACCAAACAGGCAAGGGGCTTGCATGAGCTCGTACCTCAAACCTTTGTAGAGTTGACCATTCAGTAAGGCATCTTTCTCATTGCCAAAATCTTCCCCACATAGGATATCTGGACAGCTTTCCCCAAGCGCTGAAGGTAATCAGTAACCTCTTGTAACATGTGATGAAACTCCTGTGCTGCTCGAGTCGTAATCAAAGATAATTAACAGCAGTGGGAAAGCTAGACTTCTCGGTGAGACTCAAGAGATTCCCCTCTTAAGGTCTTCTCTGCAAATAACCTGCTAGATATAGAGGTTGATCCTCTGGTGACCAACCATTCCACTGGGCTACCCTCTCCACACTAGGAAACCACTCGTCAAGTCTCGTAGCACAGTCTTCTCCAGTGAAAGGTTCGATGGGTGGGGCTTTTCGTCTGCAAAACCCAGAAATCACCAGTGGAGCAACACCCATGCACTTGGCTGGTACGTACACCTTCAACAAGCAGGGATGTGGCCCCTCATGTAGGTGTGGCTATACCTTCCACTACGTGAGTGATGGCTCTCGGGCTGTGACATCTGGCACTTCCTTGGTTCATTGTAGTGGCCAATTCATCTTCTCCAGCCACCATTTTGGCATCTTGGCCTGCCAGTAGTTGGCAGTGCAGGTTCCAGCTGCACTTGTTCTATATAGTCCTTTTCTGCTGCTAATTTCTGTCGAAGCTCTTCTACTTCAGCAGCTGAGTCCTCCATATTGGACTCGTGTAGCTGCCCAGTAGTTCCTCAATCTGCTGCGATTGTTCCTGCACTCGGGACTTCACTGATCGAAGTTCCTCTGGTATCTTGTAGTAGTTGCTGGGATTGTCAGTACTGTGCCTGAATGGCATTGGGTACGGATGCAAGATCACCTTGTATGTGCTGCTCGGAATATCCCCCATACTCGGGCTCTGTGTGCAGAACTTCTGAATCAGCAAGAGATAGACTTGTCCATCTTCAGCATCTCTTTCAACACAACTACCACACCCCCAATCCCTCGACTGGACTGCCCATCTGTCATGATCTGTGCTTCCATGCACTGACTCTGCTGATCAACAGATGCAGCTGTTGATAAGCACAATGCCTCAGCCAACGCTTGCAACTGGGAGGGTGTGAGAGTTCTGAGGGAATTGCGGCGTGGCCTGATGTGTCATCTGGCTCATGGGCTTGCTCTGAATTGCACATGATTCCCATTATCTCTTGGCTTCTCCCCACCCAGCTATCTAAAACAGAGGCTATATGCTCTCATGCACCGATGGTCACGAGTTTGTTCGGCAGTACCGTCGGTATAAGTGATGGTGACTGGAGCATTCCAGCTACACTGGCTCAGCTAACCTCCTGGGCTCTGCTAATGTAGCTTTGTTTTTTGTTGCCCGGTCTCAGCAGGACCCACTGTAACAGACTGTGGTCAAGTAGGCAGAGAGACTGCAACACTTTAATTATACAGCCACATGGTCATCTTCCTGCACTGATGTATGGCTGCCTTGTCTTGCTGGCAGTGGTTGGAGAGTGATGGTGCTCATGGTGACTTGCCTGCTTATCTGCACAACACTTGCAGGCACAAGGTGCTGCACCTGCCCCCTACCCCTGACTGACAGTAACCCCCACATGTGGGATATCAGCTTCCCCAACACAGCGCGATAGAATTAAAATGTAGAATTATTATAATGTGGCCTCACACCCAATCTATCTCCATACTGCACTATTATTATAGTTAGGACATGCATAATGAACACAGTTCTTATATACTACCAAACTGACATAATTGTATTTACAGTCTCTAACATGAATACTAATATAAACAACAGTACCTATCAAACATAACTCTATTCACAGTCTATTCTTTATACTCACTTCTAATGCTATTAAACACACACACACACACACACACACACACACACACACATAATTGTATTCACAGTCTTAATTCACGGTGCATTGTTCGTCAAGGTCCTTAGAAAAGTTGATGAATACCTGCAGTAATGGGTAAGTATGCATCTCTTACCAGTCAGTACCAATCATGCACTCATCAATGCCACACTTGTCAATAGCTCTATGGGGACCTACACCACACTGTGTGAAGGCAGGTTGAAGTAGGTTAACAATACCATAGCTCTATGGGGACATACTGGACCTACACCACACTGTGTGAAGGCAGGTTGAAGTAGGTTAACAATAGCATAGCTCTATGGGGACACACTGGACCTACACCACACTGTGTGAAGGCAGGTTGAAGTAGGTTAACAATAGCATAGCTCTATGGGGACATACTGGACCTACACCACACTGTGTGAAGGCAGGTTGAAGTAGGTTAACAATAGCATAGCTCTATGGGGACACTGGACCTACACCACACCGTGTGAAGGCAGGTTGAAGTAGGTTAACAATAGCATAGCTCTATGGGGACACACTGGACCTACACCACACTGTGTGAAGGCAGGTTGAAGTAGGTTAACAATAGCATAGCTCCATGGGGACATTCTGGACCTACACCACACCGTGTGAAGGCAGGTTGAAGTAGGTTAACAATAGCATAGCTCTATGGGGACACTGGACCTACACCACACTGTGTGAAGGCAGGTTGAAAGTAGGTTAACAATAGCATAGCTCTATGGGGACACACTGGACCTACACCACACTGTGTGAAGGCAGGTTGAAGTAGGTTAACAATAGCATAGCTCTATGGGGACACACTGGACCTACACCACACTGTGTGAAGGCAGATTGAAGTAGGTTAACAATAGCATATATAGCTCTATGGGGACATTCTGGACCTAAACCACACCGTGTGAAGGCAGGTTGAGTACAACAACTCTATGGAGATACAGATTGGAGCAACATCACACTGCGTTAAGGCAGGTTGAAGTAGGTTGACAATAGCTCTATTGGGATACATCTGGACAAACATCACACTGGGTTGAGGAAGGTTGAAGTAGATTGGCATCGCTCTGTAGAGGCACACTGGATCAATATCACACAGGGTTGAGGCAGTTGAAGTAGACTGACAATAACTCTAGACTTCTGCATTGAAACTTATCTTAAAATTTCATTAAGACATTCCCTTTTTGTTGTTTTGTCTTGTCAAGACAAACACATGCCACACCCACTGACAAACAACATGGCCACTTATCCAGCTTCTCACATGCACTCCTGAACACCTCATAAAGTACACACTCATAATATTGAAGGCATAAATAACTTGGCTGGCTCTATCTTGGCATGTGACCAGACATCATCATGGATAGATTTCGTACTGTTAAAAACAGACACTAGGCCATCTGGGCAGTCAGAGGCTCCTACACCCATATTGTACACAATCAAACATATTTGTGACTTAATTAAAGGAAGTCTCCAGGCTAAGCCCACCATCACACGAAATGGCCTAATCCAATTCATGATAGAGAAAGGAAGAGAAATAAAGCAATGAAATGCTGCATTACTGCACCTCTTCTAACGTCGCATGGCTTGCTGTGTAGGCCACAATTCCCAGCCGCTCCTTATTGTCCTCCATCGCTTTAAATATGGTAGATAATTTCAGGCCAGCCCTTGGAAGTTGGTAAGTTATTGTATCCTACAAGGATGCAATGCATGAGAACACATTCACTCACAATAGTACACACACTCAATACCTACACACCTCAAATTCATCGATAAGGTCAACTGTATCGAAATTTCCCTCAATGAAGGTACGGAGAGAGTCTATGCCATGTGGGGCTAGGGAGGTAGCCTCTTGTTCTCTCCCAGAGACTGAAACAGACTGGGCGCTGTGAGGGGAGTGAGAAACAACAGGACAGCATTATATTTGTTTGAATTACAAGCTTGAGTTGAGTATGTGGAAGTAAAGGCATCATTTGGAAGACATGTCGGAGACTCAGTGTCAACACTGAGTGGCTAATAAGTGCATGCACCTAACACAACTGCAGAAATTCTGAACAACAAGTGACCACACCCACACTGTAGGTTTGCTGCCAGTTACAATGGTGGTGGACATCTGAAACTTGTTTGTAAGAGAAACTTCAGTCCTCTAGTTGAATATTGGAGGAGAAACTTCAGCCATTACAGTCTTCTAGTTGAATATTGCAGGAGGTCAAGTGTCCAGGGAGCTCAGCAGAAAACTTGTAGTTCTAATTACATTAAGTACATCAACTTACCATATGAAAATATGATGCATGTTTATTATGAAGGTGTGCTGTCCACAGCACATGCATTAAGGCTAAGGTTTTGTTGGGGTGGGGAGGGGGAGTATATCCCATGGGTGGACCATATAGAATCACTGGTTACACACAGCCATGCACTACACACAGGCATATATATATATTACATAAGCAGCATAGGGCTTCCTCTCAGGCCCATAGGAAGCATTCTAAACCTCAGACATAAAACACTAAGCTTGGAGGCTTGCAGCACCTAGTGGAGCCACTCCCACTGCTCGTACCTCATGCTCTGATAAGAACGATGGACAATCTTTGTATTTCCAAAATCCACATGTTGTGAGGGCGTGCAGGAATCTCAAGTAAACTAATATGCACAGGTTGTGAGGGATGTTTAGCAATCTCTGGTAAACTAATATGCACAGGTTGTGAGGGATGTTTAGGAATCTCAGGTAAAACAAAGGATTAGCATCTTGTGTAAATCAACTGAAGAACTATGTCTGCCAGACTGAACTATAGACTAGTCATGAACAACAAAGATTAGCCGCATCAGTGATGATTTTTGTACTGCACATTTGCAATATTATCCACATCTTTTCCTCTATAAACTTAAATGGCCAAAGCCATTCAGGTCATTCCAGCTTGTACGACCCTGCCCTTAGTGACCTGCATGAGCCTATGCTCAGTGCTTTGTGTCGCTCTACATTCATTCATCATCCACACAAAGCTACCCACCCAGTGCCTGGGTAGCATGCAGTCAAAATCAACTATCCCCTCTCCTTCCTCCACCCAGGAAAAATGAGACCACCATTTCTAATCTATTTCTGACATACCCAGGTATATACAGACATATTTCACTTGCAATCCTGACAAACTTCATCTTTTCACTGATCAATACTAACACAGTTTCTCTTACTCTGTGGAAGTTCCACGGCTTAGATCCCTGAGGGAGATAGGTCTTCCCACAGCCACTTCCTCTGCTTGTTTTGACCGAGAGATTAGGTTCGTCTTTACTTTAACTTGAAGAGTGTATCTTGAGCCAAGCCTAGAGGTCCGAGAGGAGGAGACAGAAGGTAGGGGAGAGTGAGTGTACAATGGAGAGATAGATGTCAGGGAGAGGGAAGGTAGGGTGGAGGGTGGAGAAAGTGAGAGAGAGTCCTCTTACTTTCTTCCAACAGTGAACTGAGGAGTACTCACTTGGTTTTGATGTCTTGGGTTTTGCCTAAACATTTGATCTCTCCATTAAACATGATGGCTACTCGGTCACAGAGAGCCTCACACTCCTCCATGCTGCACAGAGGAAGGCCCAGCAATGGGAGAGAGGGAGAGGTTAGGCCAGGAAAGAGTGACAGCATGAGGCATGGTTTGTATGGGATCAGTAGATCAAGAGAGGAATGTCAGGTGAGAGGATGATTGTGAGAGCTTGCTGTGAGGTTAGCTAATGTGACAGGTGTTGTGTGAGGCTTGACAGTGACGAGTGAGCCTGCTGTGAGGGTGACAGGTGATGAGTGAGCCTGCTGTGAGGGTGACAGGTGATGAGTGAGCCTGCTGTGAGGGTGACAGGTGATGAGTGAGCCTGCTGTGAGGGTGACAGGTGATGAGTGAGCCTGCTGTGAGGGTGACAGGTGATGAGTGAGCCTGCTGTGAGGGTGACAGGTGATGAGTGAGCCTGCTGTGAGGGTGACAGGTGATGAGTGAGCCTGCTGTGAGGGTGACAGGTGATGAGTGAGCCTGCTGTGAGGGTGACAGGTGATGAGTGAGCCTGCTGTGAGGATGACAGGTGATGAGTGAGCCTGCTGTGAGGGTGACAGGTGATGAGTGTGCCTGCTGTGAGGGTGACAGGTGATGAGTGATCCTGCTGTGAGGGTGACAGGTGATGAGTGAGCCTGCTGTGAGGGTGACAGGTGATGAGTGAACCTGCTGTGAGGGTGACAGGTGATGAGTGAGCCTGCTGTGAGGGTGACAGGTGATGAGTGAGCCTGCTGTGAAGGTGACAGGTGATGAGTGAGCCTGCTGTGAGGGTGACAGGTGATGAGTGAGCCTGCTTGTGAGCATCATGTATGTGCACAGTGTCACCGGTGCAGAGGGCAGATTTTTCTTGTAAAACAAACTGACATATATAAAGTTAGTCTCACGACATCATCTTCACAATTTTTACCTTCCCAAACCACTCCCACAATAATACCTGTAAACTGCCTAATAATTATAGATAGATAACTCTCATGATCCAAGAAATTAATTCCAAGAATGTCTTAATGCCTGAAGAACAAGTACGGCTTCTTTAATTCATGTTCATATGTGTGTACATTTTAGAAAAAAGCCTTTTCAATTTTCAGAAACTCTAACTTAAACTACGACGTGCATCAGAATGTTTTTAATAATGCATTGTGAAGAATAGTCAGACATCCTCACATCAGCTCTTGATGGAAGTGGAAATAGTGAAGGAGACAGTGAGGCTGCCAGGAATATCCAAGAGTACCTTGTTACCAGTTTTACAAGCTTTTAAATGTTGGCCAAGACAAGTAGGATCCCACTGGCCCATCTTCTAACACTCAGTAGAGATATGCATGCAGCTAGTCCTGTATATTGCTACTAAGTGGAGTTGTATATTGTACATTGCATATATAATAGAGTGAGACTGACTTGAAGTAGCCCATACACCAGATGCCCGTGCAACAATGAGTGGGTGTGGCAATGTGTGTGGTAAGAACATACCTGTGTGAGGAGAGGAGAATGGTGCGTCCCTCATGGATGAGTTCAGCCAGGACTTTCCACAAGAAACGACGACTGATGGGGTCCACTCCAGCAGTGGGCTCATCCTAAAGAATCCAATAGATATGCAATGTAGCAGCTGTCATATGTTTAGCTATTTGTGTTGCTCCCAAGACAACAGGGATTGTGTACATATCAGGAAGTGGGGGAGCATGCCCTACAGAGCTAGTTCAAAATGGCGGATGCTAAAACATAAAACACCAAATGTCATAAACTCATAGCCGTGCTTCATGCTTGCGTGCCAGTTCATAAACTCATAGCCTGTGCTTCATGCTTGTGAGCCACAGTTCATAAACTCATAGACCGTGCTTCATGCTTGCATGCCACAGTTCATAAACTCACAGCCTGTGCTTCATGCTTGCGTGCCACAGTTCATAAACTCATAGCCTGTGCTTCATGCTTGCATGCCACAGTTCATAAACTCATAGCCTGTGCTGCATGCTTGCGTGCCACAGTTCATAAACTCATAGCCTGTGCTTCATGCTTGCATGCCACAGTTCATAAACTCATAGCCTGTGCTTCATGCTTGCGTGCCACAGTTCATAAACTCATAGCCTGTGCTTCATGCTTGCGTGCCACAGTTCATAAACTCATAGCCTGTGCTTCATGCTTGCATGCCACAGTTGTTATTATTGAGGTTGGTGGCAGATTATTGCTGGGTCAACACGAGCAACAAACTGTGCATATGTAAAGTATGCAGGCCTGCAATTGCTATAATTAGAGCACTCTCTTATTACGGACCTAGTGGATAGCTAAATCCTTTTCAAGGTTTCCACTTGTTAATAAATTCCATGCTTCCCAGATGTCTTTTGTGGAGAGCTAGAGTAGTGGAAACTTCACGCTAGAGGCTCCAATGGAGGGAAAGAGTGGAAATTTCATGATCAGAGAGACATCTATAAGCACAGAGAGGTGGGGAACAAAGGTCGTATCAGTTAAAAGTTGCTCACATCTCACTTTGGCAGCTTCTTGGCATCTTAAATGATGGTTTGGGTAGTTTTTAGCTCCAAAAATACTTCTGTGTATATAACTTGGTGAAATCATGAATTTATCTTCAAGTCTACCAGTCATGTATTTTCTTCCATCACAACAACTTGAGTAGCATAAAACCATTCATAACAATTTTACTACCTAAAGACTCCAAACTTTTCAATGACCAGTAAAAACACGAGGTTTGGTAGAGGTCATCAACACAACAACCACATCTGTGTTGGTGTGCAATAATTGAGCCTATGGAGCCAATTAGAAGCCCCTGCATGTGGTAGCTGTTGAGAAGGGAATTGTTAATTGAACTCATAACAGTAAAGAGCAGATACCTCCAACAAGACCAGGTCAACTACTTGTCCTCCAAGTATAATTATGTGTAGTATGCACTTCAGTAATAAACATGGTAGAGAATAACAGCTGCTATGTATCTAGTCTGCAGTTATCCTGAGCAAGCACTTGAAGGCGCCGTACATGTACTTTATACACATGTCCATGAATGCACTGTACATTACATGACATCTATGAATACTGTAGCAAGCCAAGTTAGTTCACACACTGATGCAACCAAGTCCCACACACAGTACACTGAGATAATAGTTAGACAAACACACTGCTAGCAGACAGACACACAGACAGACAGAAACCCACACACAGTACACTGAGATAATAGTTAGACAAACACACTGCTAGCAGACAGACACACAGACAGACAGAAACCCACACACAGTGCACTGAGATAATAGTTAGACAAACACACTGCTAGCAGACAGACACACAGGCAGACACAAACCCACACACAGTACACTGAGATAATAGTTAGACAAACACACTGCTAGCAGACAGACACACAGACAGACAGAAACCCACACACAGTACACTGAGATAATAGTTAGACAAACACACTGCTAGCAGACAGACACACAGGCAGACACAAACCCACACACAGTACACTGAGATAATAGTTAGACAAACACACTGCTAGCAGACAGACACACAGACACACAGAAACCCACACACAGTACACTGAGATAATAGTTAGACAAACACACTGCTAGCAGACAGACACACAGACAGACAGAAACCCACACACAGTACACTGAGATAATAGTTAGACAAACACACTGCTAGCAGACAGACACACAGGCAGACAGAAACCCACACACAGTACACTGAGATAATAGTTAGACAAACACACTGCTAGCAGACAGACACACAGGCAGACAGAAACCCACACACAGTACACTGAGATAATAGTTAGACAAACACACTGCTAGCAGACAGACACACAGACAGACAGAAACCCACACACAGTGCACTGAGATAATAGTTAGACAAACACACTGCTAGCAGACAGACACACAGACAGACAGAAACCCACACACAGTACACTGAGATAATAGTTAGACAAACACACTGCTAGCAGACAGACACACAGACAGACAGAAACCCACACACACTACACTGAGATAATAGTTAGACAAACACACTGCTAGCAGACAGACACACAGGCAGACAGAAAGGAAGACAGCCAGACACACGCAAAGGCTGCTATATTGCTTGCAAACAGAGAGACTGCCCCATTCCTTACCAGCAAGATTATAGGTGGGTTCCCTACCAGAGCAATGGCTGTGCTCAGCCTCCTCCTGTTGCCAATACTGAAGTAAAAAGATGACAAAGGTCATCACCAGTCTAATGGCTGGTATTCCACCTCTAACTCACTGATCTGCTCACCTGTAAATGCCACACCTCTTGTTGGCCTCTTTCTTGAGGTCCAGCCTGTGTATCTCCGTGTCCACGACCTCCTTGATCTGATGCTCGGGGATGCCTCGCAGTCTGGCAAACATCACCAGCAACTCCCGCCCAGTTAGATAATCAATCAGAGCATCAGACTATGACAGAGAGGAGGGAGGATGCCAGACAGGGAGGATTTAGGGTTGGAGAGGAAAATGTGGTGAAAGGTGAGAAGGGAGGGAGGGAGGAGTAGAGAGAGGAGGGGAGGGAGGGGAGGGAGTGAGGGAGAAGGGAAAGCAGAGGGAAGAAGAGGGAGGAAAGAGTGAGAGGGTGGAGGAAGTGAAGTGGGAGGAATGGGTGGGTGATATGGGGAAGCAATGGGAACTACCATAATCTGCTGCTGTACTTACCTGTGGGCAGTAGCCAATCCTCCTCTGCAGTAGGTGGGTGGGTAGGAGAGGACATACAATAGTACAGCATGATGATGTCATAGTCATTAATCAAGTCTTCTCATTCTACATTTAGTCATGAATAACTAAATCTATCTATCTATCTATCTATCTATATATATATAAGTAGGAGCATCTGTCTGTATGTATGTCCACTATGCACGGCCAAAAAGAAGGTTGGATGTGGAGGAAACTTCACCTATGGGACTAGGTGGAGGCATAGATGGCTTTTGTAAAGATTTGGTCAGGATTTGGAGTTGAAGCTGCCATCTTACAGTGCAGCACTTGGCCATTATGTGTAGGAATACACATGCACATGCATCTTTCACATTAGCAATGACAGCACACAAATAATGCAACATGGCAACATATCACTAGCAAACTATGAGAGTTATCTCAGACCTCCACCTAATGCTAACAGGTTGCTAGCCAGGCTGCTCCTAGCCCTCCTCTATAACATTACAGGTGCTGAAATGGGGAGATATACAGAGGCCAATGTCGTCTTCAATTGGTTCAACAATTAAAACAATGTTTCTTTCATGTGCATATACACAGAGATAGCGACTTGGGAGAGTAGCATTGGGGGGCAACACAGGGTCGCCCCTCAATCTCATTCTGTGCTCCTCTGTTAGATATTTTGTCTCTTCCTGGGAAACATCAGGCACCTATACTATTATAATTATAGTGTTGCAATGACTATGTGTTCAAGCTCATGCAGAGCCAGACATTACTGCACAGTCTGCATGGAGTATAATAATGTACAGGCACAGTCCATGGAGTATAATAATGTACAGGCACAGTCTGCATGGAGTATAATAATGTACAGGCACAGTCTGCATGCAGTATAGTAATGTACGGCACAGTCTGCATGCAGTATAATAATGTACAGGCACAGTCTGCATGCAGTATAATAATGTACAGGTACAGTCTGCATGCAGTATAATAATGTACAGGCACAGTCTGCATGCAGTATAATAATGTACAGGCACAGTCTGCATGCAGTATAATAATGTACAGGTACAGTCTGCATGGAGTATAATAATGTACAGGCACAGTCCGCATGGAGTATAATAATGTACAGGTACAATCTGCATGCAGTATAATAATGTACAGACACAGTCTGCATGCAGTATAATAATGTACAGGTATAGTCTGCATGCAGTATAATAATGTACAGGCACAGTCTGCATGGAGTATAATAATGTACAGGCACAGTCTGCATGGAGTATAATAATGTACAGGCACAGTCTGCATGGAGTATAATAATGTACAGGCACAGTCTGCATGCAGTATAATAATGTACAGGTACAGTCTGCATGGAGTATAATAATGTACAAGCACAGTCTGCATGCAGTATAATAATGTACAGGTACAGTCTGCATGCAGTATAATAATGTACAGGTACAGTCTGCATGGAGTATAATAATGTACAGGTACAGTCTGCATGGAGTATAATAATGTACAGGCACAGTCTGCATGGAGTATAATAATGTACAGGTACAGTCTGCATGCAGTATAATAATGTACAGGCATAGTCTGCATGCAGTATAATAATGTACAGGCACAGTCTGCATGGAGTATAATAATGTACAGGTACAGTCTGCATGGAGTATAATAATGTACAGGCACAGTCTGCATGGAGTATAATAATGTACAGGAACAGTCTGCATGGAGTATAATAATGTACAGACACAGTCTGCATGGAGTATAATAATGTACAGGCACAGTCTGCATGGAGTATAATAATGTACAGGCACAGTCTGCATGGAGTATAATAATGTACAGGCACAGTCTGCATGCAGTATAATAATGTACAGGCACAGTCTGCATGGAGTATAATAATGTACATGCACGTCTGCATGGAGTATAATAATGTACAGGTACAGTCTGCATGCAGTATAATAATGTACAGGCACAGTCTGCATGGAGTATAATAATGTACAGGCACAATCTGCATGCAGTATAATAATGTACAGGCACAATCTGCATGCAGTATAATAATGTACAGGCACAGTCTGCATGGAGTATAATAATATACAGGCACAGTCTGCATGGAGTATAATAATGTACAGGTACAGTCTGCATGTAGTATAATAATGTACAGGCACAGTCTGCATGGAGTATAATAATATACAGGCACAGTCTGCATGGAGTATAATAATGTACAGGTACAGTCTGCATGTAGTATAATAATGTACAGGCACAGTCTGCATGGAGTATAATAATGTACAGGCATAGTCTGCATGCAATATAATAATGTACAGGCACAGTCTGCATGGAGTATAATAATGTACAGGCACAGTCTGCATGGAGTATAATAATGTACAGGCACAGTCTGCATGGAGTATAATAATGTACAGGCACAATCTGCATGCAGTATAATAATGTACAGGCACAGTCTGCATGGAGTATAATAATGTACAGGCACAATCTGCATGCAGTATAATAATGTACAGGCACAGTCTGCATGCAGTATAATAATGTACAGGTACAGTCTGCATGTAGTATAATAATGTACAGGCACAGTCTGCATGCAGTATAATAATGTACATGCACAGTCTGCATGGAGTATAATAATGTACAGGTACAGTCTGCATGCAGTATAATAATGTACAGGTACAGTCTGCATGGAGTATAATAATGTACAGGCACAGTCTGCATGGAGTATAATAATGTACAGGCACAGTCTGCATGGAGTATAACAATGTACAGGCACAGTCTACATGGAGTATAATAATGTACAGGCACAGTCTGCATGTAGTATAATAATGTACAGGCAGAGTCTGCATGCAGTATAATAATGTACAGGTACAGTCTGCATGGAGTATAATAATGTACAGGCACAGTCTGCATGGAGTATAAAATATAATAATGTACAGGCACAGTCTGCATGGAGTATAATAATGTACAGGCACAATCTGCATGCAGTATAATAATGTACAGGCACAGTCTGCATGGAGTATAATAATGTACAGGCACAATCTGCATGCAGTATAATAATGTACAGGCACAGTCTGCATGGAGTATAATAATGTACAGGCACAATCTGCATGCAGTATAATAATGTACAGGCACAGTCTGCATGCAGTATAATAATGTACAGGTACAGTCTGCATGTAGTATAATAATGTACAGGCACAGTCTGCATGGAGTATAATAATGTACAGGTACAGTCTGCATGGAGTATAATAATGTACAGGCACAGTCTGCATGGAGTATAATAATGTACAGGCACAGTCTGCATGGAGTATAATAATGTACAGGCACAATGTACAGGCACAGTCTGCATGGAGTATAATAATGTACAGGCACAATCTGCATGCAGTATAATAATGTACAGGCACAGTCTGCATGGAGTATAATAATGTACAGGCACAGTCTGCATGGAGTATAATAATGTACAGGCACAGTCTGCATGGAGTATAATAATGTACAGGCACAGTCTGCATTGAGTATAATAATGTACAGGCACAGTCTGCATGGAGTATAATAATGTACATGCACAGTCTGCATGGAGTATAATAATGTACAGGTACAGTCTGCATGTAGTATAATAATGTACAGGCACAGTCTGCATGGAGTATAATAATGTACAGGCACAGTCTGCATGGAGTATAATAATGTACAGGCACAGTCTGCATGGAGTATAATAATGTACAGGCACAGTCTGCATGGAGTATAATAATGTACAGGCACAGTCTGCATGGAGTATAATAATGTACAGGCACAATGTACAGGCACAGTCTGCATGGAGTATAATAATGTACAGGCACAATCTGCATGCAGTATAATAATGTACAGGCACAGTCTGCATGGAGTATAATAATGTACAGGCACAGTCTGCATGGAGTATAATAATGTACAGGCACAGTCTGCATGGAGTATAATAATGTACAGGCACAGTCTACATGGAGTATAATAATGTACAGGCACAGTCTGCATGGAGTATAATAATGTACAGGCACAGTCTGCATGCAGTATCGCTGAATTTAAGCATATCAATAAGCGGAGGAAGAGAAACTAACCAGGATTCCCCCAGTAACGGCGAGCGAAGCGGGAAGAGCTCGAGCCTGAAATCCCCGGCACCGAGTGCCGGAGAATTGTGGCCGGGAGAGGCTAATGTACATGCACAGTCTGCATGGAGTATAATAATGTACAGGTACAGTCTGCATGGAGTATAATAATGTACATGCACAGTCTGCATGGAGTATAATAATGTACAGGTACAGTCTGCATGTAGTATAATAATGTACAGGCACAGTCTGCATGGAGTATAATAATGTACAGGCACAGTCTGCATGGAGTATAATAATGTACAGGTACAGTCTGCATGCAGTATAATAATGTACAGGTACAGTCTGCATGGAGTATAATAATGTACAGGCACAGTCTGCATGGAGTATAATAATGTACAGGCACAGTCTGCATGGAGTATAATAATGTACATGCACAGTCTGCATGGAGTATAATAATGTACAGGTACAGTCTGCATGGAGTATAATAATGTACAGGCACAGTCTGCATGGAGTATAATAATGTACAGGCACAGTCTGCATGGAGTATAATAATGTACAGGCACAGTCTACATGGAGTATAATAATGTACAGGCACAGTCTGCATGTAGTATAATAATGTACAGGCAGAGTCTGCATGCAGTATAATAATGTACAGGCACAGTCTGTATGGAGTATAATAATGTACAGGCACAGTCTGCATGGAGTATAATAATGTACAGACACAGTCTGCATGCAGTATAATAATGTACAGGCACAGTCTGCATGGAGTATAATAATGTACAGGTACGTCTGCATGGAGTATAATAATGTACAGGCACAGTCTGTATGCAGTATAATAATGTACAGGCACAGTCTGCATGGAGTATAATAATGTACAGGCACAGTCTGCATGGAGTATAATAATGTACAGGCAAAGTCTGCATGCAGTATAATAATGTACAGGCACAGTCTGCATGAAGTATAATAATGTACAGGCACAGTCTGCATGGAGTATAATAATGTACAGGCACAGTCTGCATGCAGTATAATAATGTACAGGTACAGTCTGCATGGAGTATAATAATGTACAGGTATAGTCTGCATGGAGTATAATAATGTACAGGCACAGTCTGTATTATGGAGTATAATAATGTACAGGCACAGTCTGCATGGAGTATAATAATGTACAGGTACAGTCTGCATGGAGTATAATAATGTACAGGCACAGTCTGTATTATGGAGTATAATAATGTACAGGCACAGTCTGCATGCAGTATAATAATGTACAGGCAGTCTGCATGGAGTATAATAATGTACAGGTACAGTCTGCATGGAGTATAATAATGTACAGGCACAGTCTGCATGGAGTATAATAATGTACAGGCACAGTCTGCATGGAGTATAATAATGTACAGGCACAGTCTGCATGGAGTATAATAATGTACAGGTACAGTCTGCATGGAGTATAATAATGTACAGGCACAGTCTGCATGCAGTATAATAATGTACAGGTACAGTCTGCATGGAGTATAATAATGTACAGGCACAGTCTGCATGGAGTATAATAATGTACAGGTACAGTCTGCATGGAGTATAATAATGTACAGGCACAGTCTGTATGCAGTATAATAATGTACAGGCACAGTCTGCATGGAGTATAATAATGTACTGGTACAGTCTGCATGGAGTATAATAATGTACAGGTACAGTCTGCATGGAGTATAATAATGTACAGGCATAGTCTGCATGGAGTATAATAATGTACAGGTACAGTCTGCATGGAGTATAATAATGTACAGGCACAGTCTGTATGCAGTATAATAATGTACAGGCACAGTCTGCATGGAGTATATAATAATGTACAGGTACAGTCTGCATGCAGTATAATAGCATGCAGTATAATAATGTACAGGCACAGTCTGCATGCAGTATAATAATGTACAGGCACAGTCTGCATGGAGTATAATAATGTACAGGTACAGTCTGCATGGAGTATAATAATGTACAGGCACAGTCTGCATGCAGTATAATAATGTACAGGTACAGTCTGCATGGAGTATAATAATGTACAGGCACAGTCTGCATGGAGTATAATAATGTACAGGTACAGTCTGCATGCAGTATAATAATGTACAGGTACAGTCTGCATGGAGTATAATAATGTACAGGTACAGTCTGCATGGAGTATAATAATGTACAGGCACAGTCTGCATGGAGTATAATAATGTACAGGTACAGTCTGCATGCAGTATAATAATGTACAGGCATAGTCTGCATGCAGTATAATAATGTACAGGCACAGTCTGCATGGAGTATAATAATGTACAGGTACAGTCTGCATGGAGTATAATAATGTACAGGCACAGTCTGCATGGAGTATAATAATGTACAGGCACAGTCTGCATGGAGTATAATAATGTACAGGTACAGTCTGCATGGAGTATAATAATGTACAGGCACAGTCTGCATGGAGTATAATAATGTACAGGCACAGTCTGTATGCAGTATAATAATGTACAGGCAGTCTGCATGGAGTATAATAATGTACAGGTACAGTCTGCATGCAGTATAATAGCATGCAGTATAATAATGTACAGGCACAGTCTGCATGCAGTATAATAATGTACAGGCACAGTCTGCATGGAGTATAATAATGTACAGGTACAGTCTGCATGGAGTATAATAATGTACAGGCACAGTCTGCATGCAGTATAATAATGTACAGGAACAGTCTGCATGGAGTATAATAATGTACAGACACAGTCTGCATGGAGTATAATAATGTACAGGCACAGTCTGCATGGAGTATAATAATGTACAGGCACAGTCTGCATGGAGTATAATAATGTACAGGCACAGTCTGCATGCAGTATAATAATGTACAGGCACAGTCTGCATGGAGTATAATAATGTACATGCACATCTGCATGGAGTATAATAATGTACAGGTACAGTCTGCATGCAGTATAATAATGTACAGGCACAGTCTGCATGGAGTATAATAATGTACAGGCACAGTCTGCATGGAGTATAATAATGTACAGGCACAGTCTGCATGGAGTATAATAATGTACATGCACGTCTGCATGGAGTATAATAATGTACAGGTACAGTCTGCATGCAGTATAATAATGTACAGGCACAGTCTGCATGGAGTATAATAATGTACAGGCACAATCTGCATGCAGTATAATAATGTACAGGCACAATCTGCATGCAGTATAATAATGTACAGGCACAGTCTGCATGGAGTATAATAATATACAGGCACAGTCTGCATGGAGTATAATAATGTACAGGTACAGTCTGCATGTAGTATAATAATGTACAGGCACAGTCTGCATGCAATATAATAATGTACAGGCACAGTCAGCATGGAGTATAATAATGTACAGGCACAGTCTGCATGCAGTATAATAATGTACAGGCACAGTCTGCATGCAGTATAGTAATGTACAGGCACAGTCTGCATGCAGTATAATAATGTACAGGCACAGTCTGCATGCAGTATAATAATGTACAGGTACAGTCTGCATGCAGTATAATAATGTACAGGCACAGTCTGCATGCAGTATAATAATGTACAGGCACAGTCTGCATGCAGTATAATAATGTACAGGTACAATCTGCATGGAGTATAATAATGTACAGGCACAGTCCGCATGGAGTATAATAATGTACAGGTACAATCTGCATGCAGTATAATAATGTACAGACACAGTCTGCATGCAGTATAATAATGTACAGGTACAGTCTGCATGCAGTATAATAATGTACAGGCACAGTCTGCATGGAGTATAATAATGTACAGGCACAGTCTGCATGGAGTATAATAATGTACAGGCACAGTCTGCATGCAGTATAATAATGTACAGGTACAGTCTGCATGGAGTATAATAATGTACAGGTACAGTCTGCATGGAGTATAATAATGTACAGGCACAGTCTGCATGGAGTATAATAATGTACAGGTACAGTCTGCATGCAGTATAATAATGTACAGGTACAGTCTGCATGGAGTATAATAATGTACAGGTACAGTCTGCATGGAGTATAATAATGTACAGGCACAGTCTGCATGGAGTATAATAATGTACAGGTACAGTCTGCATGCAGTATAATAATGTACAGGCATAGTCTGCATGCAGTATAATAATGTACAGGCACAGTCTGCATGGAGTATAATAATGTACAGGTACAGTCTGCATGGAGTATAATAATGTACAGGCACAGTCTGCATGGAGTATAATAATGTACAGGAACAGTCTGCATGGAGTATAATAATGTACAGACACAGTCTGCATGGAGTATAATAATGTACAGGCACAGTCTGCATGGAGTATAATAATGTACAGGCACAGTCTGCATGGAGTATAATAATGTACAGGCACAGTCTGCATGCAGTATAATAATGTACAGGCACAGTCTGCATGGAGTATAATAATGTACATGCACGTCTGCATGGAGTATAATAATGTACAGGTACAGTCTGCATGCAGTATAATAATGTACAGGCACAGTCTGCATGGAGTATAATAATGTACAGGCACAGTCTGCATGGAGTATAATAATGTACAGGCACAGTCTGCATGGAGTATAATAATGTACATGCACGTCTGCATGGAGTATAATAATGTACAGGTACAGTCTGCATGCAGTATAATAATGTACAGGCACAGTCTGCATGGAGTATAATAATGTACAGGCACAATCTGCATGCAGTATAATAATGTACAGGCACAATCTGCATGCAGTATAATAATGTACAGGCACAGTCTGCATGGAGTATAATAATGTACAGGCACAGTCTGCATGGAATATAATAATATACAGGCACAGTCTGCATGGAGTATAATAATGTACAGGTACAGTCTGCATGGAGTATAATAATGTACAGGCACAGTCTGCATGCAATATAATAATGTACAGGCACAGTCTGCATGGAGTATAATAATGTACAGGCACAGTCTGCATGGAGTATAATAATGTACAGGCACAGTCTGCATGGAGTATAATAATGTACAGGCACAATCTGCATGCAGTATAATAATGTACAGGCACAGTCTGCATGGAGTATAATAATGTACAGGCACAATCTGCATGCAGTATAATAATGTACAGGCACAGTCTGCATGCAGTATAATAATGTACAGGTACAGTCTGCATGTAGTATAATAATGTACAGGCACAGTCTGCATGGAGTATAATAATGTACAGGCACAGTCTACATGGAGTATAATAATGTACAGGCACAGTCTGCATGTAGTATAATAATGTACAGGCAGAGTCTGCATGCAGTATAATAATGTACAGGTACAGTCTGCATGGAGTATAATAATGTACAGGTACAGTCTGCATGGAGTATAATAATGTACAGGCACAGTCTGCATGGAGTATAATAATGTACAGGCACAGTCTGCATTGAGTATAATAATGTACAGGCACAGTCTGCATGGAGTATAATAATGTACATGCACAGTCTGCATGGAGTATAATAATGTACAGGTACAGTCTGCATGTAGTATAATAATGTACAGGCACAGTCTGCATGGAGTATAATAATGTACAGGCACAGTCTGCATGGAGTATAATAATGTACAGGTACAGTCTGCATGCAGTATAATAATGTACAGGTACAGTCTGCATGGAGTATAATAATGTACAGGCACAGTCTGCATGCAGTATAATAATGTACAGGCACAGTCTGCATGGAGTATAATAATGTACAGGTACAGTCTGCATGGAGTATAATATATAATAATGTACAGGCACAGTCTGCATGGAGTATAATAATGTACAGGCACAATCTGCATGCAGTATAATAATGTACAGGCACAGTCTGCATGGAGTATAATAATGTACAGGCACAATCTGCATGCAGTATAATAATGTACAGGCACAGTCTGCATGGAGTATAATAATGTACAGGCACAATCTGCATGCAGTATAATAATGTACAGGCACAGTCTGCATGCAGTATAATAATGTACAGGTACAGTCTGCATGTAGTATAATAATGTACAGGCACAGTCTGCATGGAGTATAATAATGTACAGGTACAGTCTGCATGGAGTATAATAATGTACAGGCACAATCTGCATGCAGTATAATAATGTACAGGCACAGTCTGCATGGAGTATAATAATGTACAGGCACAATCTGCATGCAGTATAATAATGTACAGGCACAGTCTGCATGGAGTATAATAATGTACAGGCACAGTCTGCATGGAGTATAATAATGTACAGGCACAGTCTGCATGGAGTATAATAATGTACAGGCACAGTCTGCATTGAGTATAATAATGTACAGGCACAGTCTGCATGGAGTATAATAATGTACAGGCACAGTCTGCATGCAGTATAATAATGTACATGCACAGTCTGCATGGAGTATAATAATGTACAGGTACAGTCTGCATGTAGTATAATAATGTACAGGCACAGTCTGCATGGAGTATAATAATGTACAGGCACAGTCTGCATGGAGTATAATAATGTACAGGTACAGTCTGCATGGAGTATAATAATGTACAGGCACAGTCTGCATGCAGTATAATAATGTACAGGCACAGTCTGCATGGAGTATAATAATGTACAGGTACAGTCTGCATGGAGTATAATAATGTACAGGCATAGTCTGCATGGAGTATAATAATGTACAGGCACAGTCTGCATGGAGTATAATAATGTACAGGTACAGTCTGTATGGAGTATAATAATGTACAGGCAGTCTGCATGGAGTATAATAATGTACAGGCACAGTCTGTATGCAGTATAATAATGTACAGGCACAGTCTGCATGGAGTATAATAATGTACAGGCACAGTCTGCATGCAGTATAATAATGTACAGGCACAGTCTGCATGAAGTATAATAATGTACAGGCACAGTCTGCATGGAGTATAATAATGTACAGGCACAGTCTGCATGCAGTATAATAATGTACAGGTACAGTCTGCATGGAGTATAATAATGTACAGGTATAGTCTGCATGGAGTATAATAATGTACAGGCACAGTCTGTATTATGGAGTATAATAATGTACAGGCACAGTCTGCATGGAGTATAATAATGTACAGGTACAGTCTGCATGGAGTATAATAATGTACAGGCACAGTCTGCATGGAGTATAATAATGTACAGGCACAGTCTGCATGCAGTATAATAATGTACAGGTACAGTCTGCATGGAGTATAATAATGTACAGGCACAGTCTGCATGGAGTATAATAATGTACAGGCACAGTCTGCATGGAGTATAATAATGTACAGGCACAGTCTGCATGCAGTATAATAATGTACAGGCACAGTCTGCATGCAGTATAATAATGTACAGGTACAGTCTGCATGGAGTATAATAATGTACAGGTATAGTCTGCATGGAGTATAATAATGTACAGGCACAGTCTGTATTATGGAGTATAATAATGTACAGGCACAGTCTGCATGGAGTATAATAATGTACAGGTACAGTCTGCATGGAGTATAATAATGTACAGGCACAGTCTGTATGCAGTATAATAATGTACAGGCACAGTCTGCATGGAGTATAATAATGTACAGGTACAGTCTGCATGCAGTATAATAATGTACAG
Source organism: Cladorhizidae sp. MBARI D1340-BT2 (assembly GCA_028752905.1). Taxonomy (NCBI): domain Eukaryota; kingdom Metazoa; phylum Porifera; class Demospongiae; order Poecilosclerida; family Cladorhizidae; species Cladorhizidae sp. MBARI D1340-BT2. The sequence goes on along the minus strand of JAQNBH010000005.1, from coordinate 35,994,825 downwards.
GCACAGTCTGTATTATGGAGTATAATAATGTACAGGCACAGTCTGCATGGAGTATAATAATGTACAGGTACAGTCTGCATGGAGTATAATAATGTACAGGCACAGTCTGTATGCAGTATAATAATGTACAGGCACAGTCTGCATGGAGTATAATAATGTACAGACAGTCTGCATGGAGTATAATAATGTACTGGTACAGTCTGCATGGAGTATAATAATGTACAGGTTACAGTCTGCATGGAGTATAATAATGTACAGGCACAGTCTGCATGGAGTATAATAATGTACAGGTACAGTCTGCATGGAGTATAATAATGTACAGGCACAGTCTGCATGGAGTATATAATAATGTACAGGTACAGTCTGCATGCAGTATAATAATGTACAGGCACAGTCTGCATGCAGTATAATAATGTACAGGCACAGTCTGCATGGAGTATAATAATGTACAGGTACAGTCTGCATGGAGTATAATAATGTACAGGCACAGTCTGCATGCAGTATAATAATGTACAGGTACAGTCTGCATGGAGTATAATAATGTACAGGTATAGTCTGCATGGAGTATAATAATGTACAGGTACAGTCTGCATGGAGTATAATAATGTACAGGCAGAGTCTGCATGGAGTATAATAATAATGTACAGGCACAATCAGCATGCAGTATAATAATGTACAGGTACAGTCTGCATGGAGTATAATAATGTACAGGCACAGTCTGCATGGAGTATAATAATGTACAGGTACAGTCTACATGGAGTATAATAATGTACAGGCACAGTCTGCATGGAGTATAATAATGTACAGGTACAGTCTGCATGGAGTATAATAATGTACAGGTACAGTCTGCATGGAGTATAATAATGTACAGGCACAGTCTGCATGGAGTATAATAATGTACAGGCACAGTCTGCATGGAGTATAATAATGTACAGGTACAGTCTGCATGCAGTATAATAATGTACAGGTACAGTCTGCATGGAGTATAATAATGTACAGGTACAGTCTGCATGCAGTATAATAATGTACAGGTACAGTCTGCATGGAGTATAATAATGTACAGGCACAGTCTGCATGGAGTATAATAATGTACAGGCACAGTCTGCATGGAGTATAATAATGTACAGGCACAATCTGCATGCAGTATAATAATGTACAGGCACAGTCTGCATGGAGTATAATAATGTACAGGCACAGTCTGCATGGAGTATAATAATGTACAGGCACAGTCTGCATGGAGTATAATAATGTACAGGTACAGTCTGCATGCAGTATAATAATGTACAGACACAGTCTACATGCAGTATAATAATGTACAGGCACAGTCTGCAGGCAGTATAATAATGTACAGGCACAGTCTGCATGGAGTATAATAATGTACAGGTACAGTCTGCATGGAGTATAATAATGTACAGACACAGTCTACATGCAGTATAATAATGTACAGGTACAGTCTGCATGGAGTATAATAATGTACAGGCACAGTCTGCATGGAGTATAATAATGTACAGGTACAGTCTGCATGCAGTATAATAATGTACAGACAGTCTACATGCAGTATAATAATGTACAGGCACAGTCTACATGCAGTATAATAATGTACAAGCACAGTCTTCATGCAGTATAATAATGTACAGGTATAGTCTGCGTGTAGTATAATAATGTACAGGTATAGTCAGCGTGTAGTATAATAATGTACAGGTATAGTCTGCATGCAGTATAATAATGTACAGGCATAGTCTGCATGCAGTATAATAATGTACAGGCATAGTCTGCATGCAGTATAATAATGTACAGGCACAGTCTGCATGCAGTATAATAATGTACAGGCACAGTCTGCATGTAGTATAATAATGTACAGGTATAGTCAGCGTGTAGTATAATAATGTACAGGTATAGTCTGCATGGAGTATAATAATGTACAGGCACAATCTGCATGGAGTATAATAATGTACAGGTACAGTCTGCATGCAGTATAATAATGTACAGGTACAGTCTACATGCAGTATAATAATGTACAAGCACAGTCTTCATGCAGTATAATAATGTACAGGTATAGTCTGCGTGTAGTATAATAATGTACAGGTATAGTCTGCGTGTAGTATAATAATGTACAGGCACAGTCTGCATGGAGTATAATAATGTACAGGCACAGTCTGCATGGAGTATAATAATGTACAAGCACAGTCTTCATGCAGTATAATAATGTACAGGTATAGTCTGCGTGTAGTATAATAATGTACAGGCACAGTCTGCATGCAGTATAATAATGTACAGGCACAGTCTACATGCAGTATAATAATGTACAAGCACAGTCTTCATGCAGTATAATAATGTACAGGTATAGTCTGCGTGTAGTATAATAATGTACAGGCACAGTCTGCATGGAGTATAATAATGTACAGGCACAGTCTGCATGCAGTATAATAATGTACAGGCATAGTCTGCATGTAGTATAATAATGTACAGGTATAGTCAGCGTGTAGTATAATAATGTACAGGTATAGTCTGCATGGAGTATAATAATGTACAGGCACAATCTGCATGGAGTATAATAATGTACAGGTACAGTCTGCATGCAGTATAATAATGTACAGGCACAGTCTGCATGGAGTATAATAATGTACAGGCACAGTCTGCATGCAGTATAATAATGTACAGGCAGTCTGCATGGAGTATAATAATGTACAGGCACAGTCTGCATGGAGTATAATAATGTACAGGCACAGTCTGCATGCAGTATAATAATGTACAGGCACAGTCTGCATGGAGTATAATAATGTACAGGCACAGTCTGCATGCAGTATAATAATGTACAGGCAGTCTGCATGCAGTATAATAATGTACAGGCACAGTCTGCATGGAGTATAATAATGTACAGGCACAGTCTGCATGGAGTATAATAATGTACAGGTACAGTCTGCATGGAGTATAATAATGTACAGGCACAGTCTGCATGCAGTATAATAATGTACAGGCATAGTCTGCATGCAGTATAATAATGTACAGGTACAGTCTGCATGGAGTATAATAATGTACAGGCACAGTCTGCATGGAGTATAATAATGTACAGGCACAGTCTGCATGGAGTATAATAATGTACATGCACAGTCTGCATGGAGTATAATAATGTACAGGCACAGTCTGCATGGAGTATAATAATGTACAGGCACAGTCTGCATGGAGTATAATAATGTACAGGCACAGTCTGCATGGAGTATAATAATGTACAGGCACAGTCTGCATGGAGTATAATAATGTACAGGCACAGTCTGCATGGAGTATAATAATGTACAGGTACAGTCTGCATGGAGTATAATAATGTACAGGCACAATCTGCATGGAGTATAATAATGTACAGGCACAGTCTGCATGGAGTATAATAATGTACAGGCAGTCTGCATGCAGTATAATAATGTACAGGCACAGTCTGCATGTAGTATAATAATGTACAGGCACAGTCTGCATGCAGTATAATAATGTACAGGCACAGTCTGCATGGAGTATAATAATGTACAGGCACAGTCTGCATGCAGTATAATAATGTACAGGCACAGTCTGCATGGAGTATAATAATGTACAGGCACAGTCTGCATGCAGTATAATAATGTACAGGCACAGTCTGCATGGAGTATAATAATGTACAGGCACAGTCTGCATGGAGTATAATAATGTACAGGCACAGTCTGCATGGAGTATAATAATGTACAGGCACAGTCTGCATGCAGTATAATAATGTACAGGCACAGTCTGCATGCAGTATAATAATGTACAGGCACAGTCTGCATGGAGTATAATAATGTACAGGCACAGTCTGCATGGAGTATAATAATGTACAGGCACAGTCTGCATGCAGTATAATAATGTACAGGTATAGTCTGCATGCAGTATAATAATGTACAGGTATAGTCTGTATGGAGTATAATAATGTACAGGTATAGTCTGCATGCAGTATAATAATGTACAGGTACAGTCTGCATGGAGTATAATAATGTACAGGCACCGTCTGCATGGGGTATAATAATGTACAGGTATAGTCTGCATGGAGTATAATAATGTACAGGCACAGTCTGCATGCAGTATAATAATGTACAGGTATAGTCTGCATGGTGTAGAGTAGATGTCTACACTCATGGAATGTTTGGGCTCTGTGGCCATTCCATTCCAGATAGCACAGGCCTGAGTCATGCTAGGCAGTGCACACACACACACACCACGGGGCGTTCATAACTCAAGCGTCCTTCCACTGGTACCTCAGTGCAACAGTTGACCTTAATTGCCTGTCCAGTAGTGCGAATGTCATGTAATTATGTGAAATGGACATACATGTGGCAATCAGCTACTCACTATGTACATGCTATCATAACACTGAGTTACTACGGGTAACCATGGGTCAGATATCCATCACATGTTCATGCATGTGTATATCCAGCACTCACATCATGCATGTTAAATGAACACACGTTCTTTAAGGACTTCTTGATGTCATATCCTGCAATTATACATGTGCCTGATGTCATGTGAATACCACCAGTCATGATGTTAAAGATGGTGGTCTTGCCAGCTCCATTAATCCCTAGCAGGCCAAAGCACTCTCCTCTATGAATGCCAAGAGTGACACCACAGACAGCTGTCTTGGCAGGAAGGATGTTATACCAATGGGAGGGATAGATCTACATGCAAGACATTATAACACAACAACAACAACAGCAACAACAAAAGTAAGACTAAAAATAGCAAACAAAAATCCAATGCAGCAAAGCCTACAATGCCCACACAACAAAGTGAAGAGACACTACCTATAGCTTCACTGGAAAAGTGCTTCTACCTTGACCAAGTCCTTCAAGATTATTGCATCTTGACTGGTAGTCTCCCGCAGCACCCTTGCCCTCTCGGTACTGATGTCAGCTTCCTGTGATATCATCATCGCGACATCACACCATGACAACATATAATATGTATGTAATATTTCATGGCTCCCCCTGCTCCCCTGGGAAGAGACATCTTAACTTACTGCTCCTGGATATACAGATGAAGTTGTACGAGAACTAGGACGTGCATTTCTTTTGCAAGCACACAAGTGCTTCAGGTCAGAGTAGAACTGGAGGGTAAGACATATGGAGAGATTGCAAGGTGTGCTTGCTGGTATGTGTTGAGCATGTGGTGATGTCTGCTTGTAGTGTGAGTGGTGAGTGTGCATGTGGTGTGAATTGTGAGTGTGCATGTGGTTTGAGTGGTAATGTGTGCATATGGTGTGAGTGGTGAATGTGCATGTGGTGAGTGGTAAGTGTGCATGTGGCATGAGTGGTGAGTGTGCATGTGGTGTGAGTGGTGATGAGTACATGTGATGTTAGTGTGATGTGAGCACACCTCTATGAGGATGGTGACAGCAAAGAGGACACATCCCTCCATGAAGAGGTAGAGACAGACCACACCCACTCCAGGGTAAGAAAAGGTCAGAGGGTTGTCTACGAAGGTGCCAGAGCTCTCACACATGCTATGTCTGCACAAGCAAGTGTGAGGACTAAATTATGCACACACACACAGGCTCTAGAACATGAAGCAGACAACCCTCACCTTGGTCCACTCAGGCAAAGGTCTTTGAGGTTCTGGTTGAGGCGGATATCATAGAGGGCAGAAGCAAGCCTGAGTAATGGAGTATATACTTGACTTTCCCTTAGATCAGCTTTAAATAAATATTAGAGAAACTTACAAGCACCTTCCTTAGCTTTCCTCAGGTGCTAGAAATGTTGATTTGTTGGCTAAACCAACCCAAGAGGGTGTTAAGTATTTGCGTATCATGCCATCACCTGATTATCACCATTCTAAAATAGGAATTGAAGCTCTCCCTCAATCTTTACTTCCACCTCATTATCCTCACCTGGCCCTTGGAAGTCCACACCCCCTCCAAACGCAGTAATGAGTGTGCACACACGTGGTTATATTTTAAAGTGCCATATCACTCGTGCTATGGTGCTGATATATTATATGTAGCCAGTGCAGTATCCTTTCTGGTGGATTTGTTTTGTTTTGCACATAGAACTTTAGCTAGTTACACCTAATGCAACTTTTTTAAATATCAAATATCAATAGAGAGCACCCAGTGAGATGTGCTATATATCTAGGACACACAGTGAAGTGTGCACAATCTATGCAGCTCCAAAGTGGCAATCACAAGGTTTTGTTAGTGTTTCTTTAAACCCTCTTGACATGAACACAAGTCCACTTTAAAAATATATTTATTGGGATTCAATTTGTAGTGATTCAATTTGTAGTGTTAGAACAGTTGCTATAGCCATTCAAGACTTGATAGTGGAAGTAGCAATTATAAATGAGTAGGAGGGGTGATTTCACTTCACACTCCAAAACTGCAGTTCCAAAAGATAAGCATGTATGGCACAACAAAAATGCCATCAGAAAGCATCTGCACTGGCTATATTTTGAAATACAGAATGAACATGTGCATAGGTAAGATACTTTATAATACAACCACCTGGTCAGACATGGTCAGACCCATGGCTGCCTTTTTTTAAACCTTTCTCACTCTGACCTTACACCTTTCTTATTACTCCGGGTCCCCTCCCTCTCTTTTAGCCTTCTCCTTGACCGCTCCCCACTCACCCCTCTGCACTCACCCACATGCAGGAGACAGGTAACATATGTGATTAGCCATGGAAATGTCGACCTCACTTCTCAGCCCCTCCAAGAAAAAGAACAAAAACTGCAGAGATGAAGAAGAGAAACACAAGCAAGAGGGAAAGAGTTTCTTCAAGTCACTCACTCACTCAATTTATATATACACAAACACACCCTCTCATCACTTGTCACCTACCTGGCCAGCATCTCTGTCAGCACATCCCTATACACCCACCTGATCACTGTCACCTACCTGGCCAGCATCTCTGTCAACACATCCCTATACACCCACCTGATCACTGTCACCTACCTGGCCAGCATCTCTGTCAACACATCCCTATACACCCACCTGATCACTGTCACCTACCTGGCCAGCATCTCTGTCAACACATCCCTATACACCCACCTGATCACTGTCACCTACCTGGCCAGCATCTCTGTCAACACATCCCTATACACCCACCTGATCACTGTCACCTACCTGGCCAGCATCTCTGTCAACACATCCCTATGCACCCACCTGATCACTGTCACCTACCTGTGGCCAGCATCTCTGTCAACACATCCCAATACACCCACCTAATCACTGTCACCTACCTGGCCAGCATCTCTGTCAACACATCCCTATACACCCACCTGATCACTGTCACCTACATACCTGGCCAGCATCTCTGTCAACACATCCCTATACACCCACCTGATCACTGTCACCTACCTGGCCAGCATCTCTGTCAACACATCCCTATACACCCACCTGATCACTGTCACCTACCTGGCCAGCATCTCGGTCAACACATCCCTATACACCCACCTGATCACTGTCACCTACCTGGCCAGCATCTCTGTCAACACGTCCCTATACACCCACCTGATCACTGTCACCTACCTGGCCAGCATCTCTGTCAACACATCCCTATACACCCACCTGATCACTGTCACCTACCTGGCCAGCATCTCTGTCAACACATCCCTATACACCCACCTGATCAATCTCACCTACCTGGCCAGCATCTCTGTCAACACATCCCTATACACCCACCTCATCACTGTCACCTACCTGGCCAGCATCTCTGTCAACACATCCCTATACACCCACCTGATCACTGTCATCTACCTGGCCAGCATCTCTGTCAACACATCCCTATACACCCACCTGATCACTGTCACCTACCTGGCCAGCATCTCTGTCAACACATCCCTATACACCCACCTGATCACTGTCACCTACCTGGCCAGCATCTCTGTCAACACATCCCTATACACCCACCTGATCACTGTCACCTACCTGGCCAGCATCTCTGTCAACACATCCCTATACACCCACCTGATCACTGTCACCTACCTGGCCAGCATCTCTGTCAACACATCCCTATACACCCACCTGATCACTGTCACCTACCTGGCCAGCATCTCTGTCAACACATCCCTATACACCCACCTGATCACTGTCACCTACCTGGCCAGCATCTCTGTCAACACATCCCTATACACCCACCTGATCACTGTCACCTACCTGGCCAGCATCTCTGTCAACACATCCCTATACACCCACCTGATCACTGTCACCTACCTGGCCAGCATCTCTGTCAACACATCCCTATACACCCACCTGATCACTGTCACCTACCTGGCCAGCATCTCTGTCAACACATCCCTATACACCCACCTGATCACTGTCACCTACCTGGCCAGCATCTCTGTCAACACATCCCTATACACCCACCTGATCACTGTCACCTACCTGGCCAGCATCTCTGTCAACACATCCCTATACACCCACCTGATCACTGTCACCTACCTGGCCAGCATCTCTGTCAACACATCCCTATACACCCACCTGATCACTGTCACCTACCTGGCCAGCATCTCTGTCAACACATCCCTATATACCCACCTGATCACTGTCACCTACCTGGCCAGCATCTCTGTCAACACATCCCTATACACCCACCTGATCACTGTCACCTACCTGGCCAGCATCTCTGTCAACACATCCCTATACATATACACCCACCTGATCACTGTCACCTACCTGGCCAGCATCTCTGTCAACACATCCCTATACACCCACCTGATCACTGTCACCTACCTGGCCAGCATCTCTGTCAACACATCCCTATACACCCACCTGATCACTGTCACCTACCTGGCCAGCATCTCTGTCAACACATCCCTATACACCCACCTGATCACTGTCACCTACCTGGCCAGCATCTCTGTCAACACATCCCTATACACCCACCTGATCAATCTCACCAGCACGTCCACCTGATCACTGCAACACCCAGAAACATACTAGTCACTTGCTACCCATCCCCCACACTCTCACTTAGCCCCACCCAACCCCTCACAACACCCACCCAATGCCCTCATCCATTCACTGGATCATGGTGTTGCACTCACCGCGGAGAAGAAATAGAAGAGAATGAATGAGAAGTAGGATGATATGAAGGTAGGGAGTAGGGAGGACCAGATGTACATGAGTGGGATGCTGGCCCAGCAAGTCAGGAACTGCAACACAAGACAACATTATTTCACATTCATAAGAACGGTGAAGCAAAAGGTCCATGCTCAAGGCCCCACAACTTCCTCCCATGCAAGTGATGTTAGTGCCACAAGATAGGTGCCTGTGTGCTCTATAGAGACATTGAAGTGCAGGGGGGCAATATTGAAGTCTGGATTATAATTGCTGTAGCCTATGTCAGGGTTCTCGTTCAAGCAGCATAGTTGGGTGGTGCTCCCTTTTGAAATTATACCCGCCCCCTATCCACCCTCCTTCATTGCTTGGGGGCTCTATCAGATAAGTGTTGTTGATACATGTATACTAGTAGCTAGCCCAGAAGACTACGTTTTACCAAACCTCATTCCAACTATGGTGATCATCAGGTGGTGACTTGTGGTCAGAGTGACCTTTTACCACTTAGCTAGTGACTCTGAGAAAAATATATAATTGTCATATTGTTCAACAAATTCTTTCACTGCCGTGCTGACCCTGACGTGATATTTCCAGTTGGCCATAAAACTAAAAGCTTTCTTTACACTTGGGATAGAAATTCCAGAAAACAATTCCTAGTAGATAAGGTGCCAAACTCAGTGTCCTCCCAGCGGCTGGCCTCGGCACCCATACCGGTCAATGTGGACCCCAGCTGCCAATAGCAGTACCATCCACAAGTTTGGCACACGTGCAGAACCACTCCTGCTTGGCAACTGCTGCTTCCTGTGCAAGTTCATTGTTGCCAATGTCTCCCGTCCACTTCTGGGGGCCTAGTTCCTGTGCCACTACTCGCTGCGTGTTGACCTCGCCATAAAGTGTCTCGTTGATGCAAACACTTACGCCACCATCCTGTTGGGTGTTGTCAGTGCAGCAGCTCCACCTGGGGGGGCACTCCATCTCTAGCAACCAATTTGAGAGGTTCCTGGCTGATTTCCCAGATATCACTTGGTCTGAGTTCAATTGGTCCACCGCCAAGCACGGAGTAGAACATTTCATTCCAACTGAAGGCCCACCGATTCACTGTCGCCTTCCATCTACTGACAAGCTCGAAATAGCTACGGCCGAGTTCCACAACATGGAGGCTATGGGAATCATCTGGAGGTCATCGAGCCCTTGGTCCCTCAGCACTTCACAAGGTGCTGGTGGTTGGATCCTTGTGGTGACTACAGGCGGCTCAACCAAGTAACAGTTCCAGACTGCTACCCCATCCCACACATCCAGGATCTTTCAGCTCATCTGGCCGGTATACGAATCTTCTCGACGATTGACCACGTCAAAGGATACCACCAGATTCCTGTAACTGCAGCAGACATCCCCAAGATGGCCATCATCACTCCGTTTGGGTTGTATGAACTTTTAAGAATGCCTTTTGTGGTCAGCGTCAATGTTAAGGAGTACAAGGTTCACCTCAAACTATTATTTGAGTGTTTACAACAGCACGCTCTCGTTGTCAACGTCAGCAAGTGCCATTGAGGACTCACCCAGATCGATTTTTGGGGCCATCATGTAAACACACATGGCACCCTGTCATTGCCAGACAAGTTGGACGCCATAAACAAGTTCTCACCACCCACTCGAGTCAAAGCTTTGCAAGAATTCGTAGGATGCCGAACTTCTACCATCGGTTTGTGCCGGCTGTAGTGCACATGATGGTCCCATTCTATGCAGCCCTGGCTGGTAAGCAAAGGCTTTTATTTGGACCGAGGGTATGACCACAGTGTTTCTTGAGTCCAAAAAAGCCCTGGTAGGAGTGGCAATGCTCGTCTACCGCATATAGGAAGTGCCTACCTCCATTACTGTGGATGCATCGAGTCTGGCCATGGGCACTTCTCTTCAACAGCTGGTGCATGGCTCGTGGAGACCACTAGCATTCTTCAGTCACCATACAGCCACCCAAACGTAAATACAGTGTTTTGGACGGCAACACTTTTCTCTTTACCTGGGTATCAGGCTAGGGAACTCCTTGCTCTTTACCTGAGTATCAGGCTAGGGAATTCCTTGCTCTTTACCTGGGTATCAGGCTAGGGAACTCCTTGCTCTTTACCTGGGTATCAGGCTAGGGAACTCCTTGCTCTTTACCTGGGTATCAGGTTAGGGAACTCCTTGCTCTTTACCTGGGTATCAGGCTAGGGAACTCCTTGCTCTTTACCTGGGTATCAGGTTAGGGAACTCCTTGCTCTTTACCTGGGTATCAGGTTAGGGAACTCCTTGCTCTTTACCTGGGTATCAGGCTAGGGAACTCCTTGCTCTTTACCTGGGTATCAGGCTAGGGAAGGTATCAGGCTTATTTGCTACTTTTTGGAGGGCCATCAGTTCACTGCATTCACGGACGACAAGCGATCAACTATTTCAATGGTGGGTTCCCTGGTCAAGTAGTAAGCAGTGTCACCTTGCATACATCTATGAATTCACGACTGACATTCGTCACCTTCAAGGCAAGGACAAGCATGTGTCCGACGCAGTCTCCAGGGCCACCATCAGCACAGGACAAGACTGCATTGCAATGGCAGCAGCCCAGCAAGGTGACCCGGCCATCACTGCACAGCTATTTCAGGTCTCATGGTGGAAGACATCCCTTTCAAACCTAGAAAAAATCACCCTACTCTATCACACTTCTACTGGCCAACCCCGCCCAGTTATTCCAGAGGCTTGGAGACGCACGATTTTCGAGATTCCATGACCTCTTGCATCCCTCCATCCGAGTCTCCAAGAACTTGTGGTAGAGAGATTCATCTGGCATGGCCTTCGGAAGCAGGTCGGCCTTTGGGCAAAAGCTAGTGTTCCATGCCAAACCTCTAAAATTCATGGCCACGTCAGGTAGATATCGACGGGACTGTTCCTCCATTAAATGGGTACACGCATCTCATCATTGTCGACCGCTTCACCAGATCGCTGGAGGCATCCCACCAAAGGACACCACTTCTTCAGCCTGTACTTGGTTTTGGAGGCCAACTGGATCACCCGTTTTGGTGTCCCCTTAGACATCTCATCGGACAGAGGTGCTCGTTCACTTCTATACTTTGGGTGGCAATGGCCAACTACTGGAGTGTAATCTACATTACATACGACTTCAATGACCAGCAGCACCATCACCAGGCATGACTTCAGTGCCTCAAAACCAGTGAAAGCCCGTACGCCACACTCGCAGACATGGATCAAGGATGCCCTCATTCTCGACTGCCCCTTCTATCAACAACCAGCAGCAACCAGCACAGCGCACTAGGGCTGGTGGCCAGATTAATCCACCTTTCTGTTACATTTCAGTTCTGGGGTGTGTAGGGGACTACATGCTTTGCAAAACCCTCAATTTCAAAGTCTGGTGATCGTCAGGTGGTGACTTGTGGTCAAAGTGACCTTTTACCAGTTAGTTAGTGATTCAATATATTATTATTGTCATAATCATAATTGCTTCACTCTAGCAACAATTAACGCACACAAGCACTTGTGATGCTCACTAGTGCTTAGGCCAAACACTGTAGTGGCCATTTTAGCCCTTAGTTAGCTAGTACTAGATCTTCTTACCTTCAGCATGTCAGGCAGAATGCATTTGTCTCAGAAGAGTCCTTCCATTTTATCAGTTGCTGCTTTGAGCTACAGCTGCTACCTTTTGTTGGCTTTTTGCTTTCGTCGAGGATGCCGATGGCCTCGCTTGCTACTGAAAACCTTGGCAGTCCAGCAACTGCTGTGATTATTAATTAGAGTAGGGCTTGCTGCTATTCTGCTAGATCCATTGGCAGACATAATTTGTTTTCATAAACTTTGTTGTCAATTTACTGGTAATAATCCTGATGATGTTAATGCTATTATGTCATCACACTACCTCTTCTTCGCTTTAGCTAGAACTCGGGGAAATTCTCTAATAGGAACCGTGGTTACATATTGTTCCAGTCCACTCTCCTGCGCTCACTACTGGAAGGATGGTTGCTATTGTGGAGGATAGCAAAGATAGAAGAAACTTTATTACGAACAATCACCAAAACAACGATCTCGTGAATGTGTATCTCATCACGCAATCATGATGACGTAACAATGTAAATCAAACAAACACAGTTCGCGACACTACCGCCACATAACCCCCCCCAGAACTGTGGATATAGTTAGTCACAAATTAGCCTTTGGGGAGTCTTGATGAGACGACCTTTGGTTGAAATCCTTCTTGGCTCATTAGCAGTAGGGTTGTAAGTCTTGCAGATTGGAGAGAAATCCTTTTTCTTCTTTGGTCCTCCTCCTGGCCTTGGCACCTTTAGCTCTAACGGCTGCTCATAGTCCACATGTGCCTGCTTCAGCCGGTCTATAGACACATGCTCCTCTTTGCCATTTTTGTCCAACACAAATATCTTGGGGCCGGCTTCAAGCATCTTGTAGGGTCCTTCATAAGGGCGAATCAAAGGTGGACGATGTGCATCCCTGTGGACAAAAACAAACTTGGCTGACTGCAGACTGTCTGGTGAGTGATGTGTTATCTTGGCATGGCAAGATGTGGTATGAGGTACCAGCTTCAGTACAACGTCTCTGATGTGCTGTGGCACAGGCAAAGCCCTTGTCTGAGATGGAATAATGAACTCTCCAGGCAATGTGAGAGGAGTACCATAAACTAACTCAGTGGTGGAGCAATTCAGGTCCTCCTTGGGAGCTGTTCTGATACCCAGCAGTACCCATGGTAGTTCATCTACCCAGTTTGGTCCCTTAAGTCTAGCCTTCAGAGATGACTTCATGTGTCTATGAAATCTTTCTACTAGGCCGTTGGCCTGCGGGTGATATGCAGTTGTGCGATGAATTTGGGTGCCAAGTAGTTGTGCGATAGCTGACCACAGCTCTGAAGTAAACTGAGGGCCCCTATCCGATGCAATGTCAGTTGGTAATCCAAATCTTGCGATCCAATTAGAGATGAGAGCTCTAGCACAGGTTATAGCAGTGGAATTAGCCATTGGAATCGCCTCTGGCCACCTTGTTGTCCTGTCTACCATGGTGAACAGGTATGTGTATCCTTGCGATAAGGGTAGGGGTCCGACAATGTCGACATTGATGTGGTCAAATCTCTTGTCTGGAACTTTGAAATCTGCTAGAGATGCTCGGATATGCTGTTGGATCTTAGAGGCCTGACAAGCAATGCAAGACCTTGCCCAGGATGTGATCTGTTTACTGATGCCATGCCACACAAAGCGGTCCATGATGATGCGACGTGTGGTACGTGTGAGAGGCCATGGATCAGCTCAAAAATCTTTCTGCGCCAGAGTTGGGGAATAATAGGCCGTGCCTTGCCAGTGGACGTATCGCAGAACAGAGTGATTTTGGATGGTCTCATCAGAGCTATGTCCTCTAGTTTAAGGCCCGTAATAGCTGTCCTGTATGCTTTGGTTTCAATGTCCTGAGCTTGTGCCTTAGCAATTTCGAAGTAGTCTATGAGAGGTAGTACTGCATCGACGGAGGTCACAGTTGTCCTCGAAAGTGCATCTGCAACCTTGTTCTGTTTCCCTTCTATGTGTCTGACATCTGTCGTAAACTCTGAAATATAGGCCAGATGGCGTTGCTGCCTGGAAGACCAAAGATCTGTGGCCTTGGCAAAAGCGAATGTTAATGGCTTGTGGTCAGTAAAGGCAACAAATGGTCTTCCCTCAAGAAAGTAACGGAAATGTCGAATTGCCAAATAGAGTGCTAGCAGCTCTCTGTCAAAAGCACTGTATTTGAGTTCAGGTGCCCTCAACTGTTTACTGAAAAATGCTATTGGCTTCCAGGTACCTTCTGACCACTGTTCCAACGCTGCTCCCACAGCGATGGCCGATGCATCAACAGTGAGTGCCACTGGTGCCCTCTCTGTGGGATGATGGAGGAGGACTGCCCTTGCCAGTGCCTGTTTTGCCCCCTGAAAAGCCTGGATCATGCCTGCCGTCCAAGTTAGGGTTCTTGGCTTACCTGCCAAGGCTTGATAAAGGGGTCGCATGATCTGTGCAGCTGTCGGGACAAAACGATTGTAAAAATTTATCATTCCCACGAATTCTTGCAGCCCTTTGACTGTTGTTGGTTGAGCAAAGTTGCTAATGGCGTCCACTTTGATGGGAAGTGGTACGGAACCAGTTGATGAGATCCTGTGGCCAAGGAAGTCCAATTGCCTTTGGTCAAACAAACATTTCGAGGTATTGATGACAAGGCCATATTCCGAGAGACGATCAAACAACTGGGTGAGGTGTTGTGCATGTTCTCTTTCCGTCGTGCTTGCCACCGATATCCAAATACACAAAGAGAAAATTGAGGCCTCCGCATGCCATGTCCATAAGGCGCTGAAATGCTTGTGCAGCATTTTTTAACCCAAAAGGCATACGGAGGAATTCATAAAGGCCGAATGGTGTGATGACCGCAGTTTTGGGGATGTCCTCTTTCGAAACAGGTATTTGGTTGTATCCCCGGACTAGGTCTATTTTCAAAAAAAATCTTGCAACCCGAGAGGTGAGCCGAAAAATCCTGAATATGCGGAACCGGATATCTGTCAGGTGTTGTGGCATCATTGAGGCAACGGTAGTCACCACAAGGTCTCCAGCCAGCTGGAGCTTTGGGAACCATGTGTAATGGGGAAGACCATGGGCTGGATGACTTTCTGACGATTCCCATATCCTCCATCTTTCTGAACTCATCTTTTGCAATTCTGAGCTTGTCTGGTGCCAGACGACGTGCCCTTGCGTGAGTGGGTGGTCCCTTAGTAGGGATGTAATGCTCTACACCATGTTTTACCGTGGGGGTTGAAAATTCTGGTCTGGAAATCTGAGGGTACTGCGCCAGAAGTTTATGGTACTTGTTGGTGCTTGTTGCAATTGATCCCAGTTCAGGTGCAGTGACCGTCGAGATGGTCAGTGGAATGCTTGAAAACGTCTCAGCATCCACCAATCTCTTACCCTTGAGATCCACCAGTAGGCTGTGAGCCTGGAGAAAATCTGCACCCAGCAGTGGGTGAGCGACATCCGCAATTGTGAAACTCCATTGAAAGTTTCTTTGGTTGAAGCTGAGAGGAACCATGCGGGTTCCATAAGTTTTGATGTTGGTGCCATTGGCAGCCACAATCAAGTGAGTTAGCGTGTGTGATTGAGGCGATCAAAATGCGATGCCGGGATTACGCTTATTTGAGCTCCCGTGTCCACCAGATACTGCTGTCCTGATTTTTGTTCGGTGAGAAAAAATAGGTTGCTTTTATCGCCGGCCGAAGCAGTGTTTACTGTCGGCCGGCTTGTCCGTTTCCCTGATATGCACATGGGTGGTTCACTTGTTTGCCTTATTTCCAAATTTCTTGTGGTAGAAACAGAGGGGAGGTTTGCTTGCTTTCTGGACAACTTTATGGATCGTAGGCATAGTTGTAACAGATGTATGTGCCTGCTGCTTGGCCACCCAAAGGGCATCAGCTTTCCTTGCCAGAGCCCTCGGATCCTTGAACCTGTCATTGGCTAACTGTATGCGAAGGTCTTCCGGTAGCTGTTCTAGAAACGCAAACTCAAAAAGGAAACAGGAATGGTGGCCATCAGCAAGTGCCATCATTTCATCCATTAGCTGTGATGGCTTCCTGTCACCTAATCCACCCATGTTCCAAATTCTTGCTGCTCTCTCATGGCGGGACAGGCCAAATGTGCCAGTAAGTCTTTCCTTGATGCCTTGATACTTGTTTTCAACAGGTGGGCTCTGAAGTAGGTCCAAAATTCTTTGGGCAGTATCCTGATCCAACGCTGCCACCACATAGTAAAACTTTGTGTCATCTGCTACGATGTTTCTAATCGCAAACTGGGCTTCTGCTTGGGCAAACCAGACTGCTGGTTGGGAGGTCCAGAAAGTCGGCAATTTCACTGCAACTGCATTCTCTGCCATGATTTAGCTTTGTTTGTAGTCAAATGTGCGATTTGACCGTCGGGGTCACCAATGTGGAGGATAGCAAAGATAGAAGAAACTTTATTACGAACAATCACCAAAACAACGATCTCGTGAATGTGTATCTCATCACGCAATCATGATGACGTAACAATGTAAATCAAACAAACACAGTTCGCGACACTACCGCCACACTATTATGTAAGTTCCAGTTAAGGATTTGTGATATTAAAACAACAACTGATGATCGCAACTGTTGATCACAAGTGCAACTCTAACCCTCTCTTTCTTGCCAATGCAACTGTTTCTAGAAGCTCTCCTGCTGAATAAGGCTGCACAGGTACCCATGGTCACCTGAAGTACTACCAAAAGGAGAGGCTCTTGGATGAGTTTCTTTGCTGTAGATCTAGTCTGCAGCAAGTTTTGTTCTTTCTTACGGGGCAGATTCACCCTAAATAGTGTTCATTGTGTTTGCATGTCAATAAAGTCCAAGCTATAAATTTGACAGTGCACTAATGACATCTACAACCTAGGGTCAGAGGTCATATAGCCAATTGAGACTGCGACTGTGTGGCTGCAATTGGAGGGGATATTAAAACTGGAAGTTTAGTTCTTAATAAAGGATATACCAGTACCTGGTTATAAATGGTAAAGGGTCCTCTCAAGTTTTGTAGTCTACATGAGTGCAGCAGTCTCTGAATCTATCACTTGTTTAAAAAATTATTCTTGTGTGTAGTATATGTGCAACTGATGCAGAATACTTGTGTTATATGATACTACACGCTTACCTGGACAAGGAACACAGCCCCTAATGAAGGCCCTTTGAAGCCATCCAGTTGAAATGCTGCAAACACACCAGTAGTGAGGAGGACTAGCAGAAGAGCATTGAGGAGGTCCCAGGCAAAGGAGGCCAGCCAATAGCTGCCGGCTCCAACTCCACTCACAAACTGGAGATGTTTAGCCTGAAGAAGAGTGGCGATGGGAGGGGTGGGAGGGAGTGGTGATGAGGTGGTGGGAGGGAGGGGTGATGAATGGTGGGGTGGGAGGGGAGTGGTGACAGTATGGTGGGGTGGGAGGGAGTGGTGATTGGAGGGGAAATGAGGGGTGATGGAGAGTTCAGATGAAGAGTGTGGGGAGGAATGGCAGAGAAGGGTAGAATACCAATTAAGGAATGAAAGAATATACTGCACCCACATGCAATACAAAGACACATGCTCATGCACACATGTACATACTGCACCCACATGCAATACACAGACACATGCTCATGCACACATGTACATATGTACTGCACCCACATGCAATACACAGACATGCTCATGCACACATGTACATACTGCACCCACATGCAATACACAGACACATGCTCATGCACACATGTACATACTGCAAGCACATGCAATACACAGACACATGCTCATGCACACACTACACATATGTACAACATGCCCATACACACTCTCACAACACACATACTGCACCTTGGATTGTTTCTCATAGAATATGAACTGAAGAAAGCCGGCGAAGAAAAAGCTGTAGCCACTAACAATAAGGACGGGTAGAACTAACCAACTATCGTTATTCGCACGTGCAACTGCCATGGTCTGTGAGAAGAGAAGGGGAGGGGGAGGAGAACGGGAGGGGAGGGAGGGAAGTAATATCTGAAAACACTTTCAGGTATACTTACACACACACACACATATACTAACAATACACTTACCCTGGTGGTGTCATTGCGTGGTAAAGGGTGGTTGATCACCATGAGAGAGAGGTTCTTGTTGCACATGACTTGCTTGAGATGCAAACTTTGGTATGCATTCAGAGCAGCAGCCGGCATGTGGTAGGGCTGAGTGTGTGTGTGTGTGCAAAGATGATGTATATTATGTGCATATGGTGTGTAGAACATTGTAAATATGGAGTGGTAGGAGGCTGCATGTTCAGTGTGATGCAATATAGATTGGTTTACAAGGAACCAATCTCTGGACGAGGCATGCAGTTATGCATGACCCGTGTGCTAATCTTAACCTACCAGGCTCAGGGCCGCTGCTGAAGTATCTCTTTAAAAAATTAATTGCTTTTTTTTTGACCCCTGACAAAAGTTCTGCACTGGCTTAACGTGGTTGGACATTTGACTAGGTTGGTAACCGTCGATAGCAATTTACACATGCAACTGCATGGGCAAGCTGAGCATGTCATTGAGTGAGCTGGTTAAGACTGTGTGTAACTGATCGAGGCAGCTGCAGACAACCATACGATTGAACTGCCAGGCAGCACTCCTGGTATACATGACTCATGTGCCAGGCAGCACTCCTGGTATACATGCCTCGTGTACCAGGCAGCACTCCTGGTAAACATGCCTCATGTGCCAGGCAGCACTCCTGGTATACATGCCTCGTGTGCCAGCAGCACTCCTGATATACATGCCTCGTATGCCAGGCAGCACTCCTGGTATACATGCCTCGTGTGCCAGGCAGCACTCCTGGTATACATGCCTCATGTGCCAGGCAGCACTCCTGGTATAGATGCCTCATGTGCCAGGCAGCACTCCTGGTATACATGCCTCGTGTACCAGGCAGCACTCCTGGTATACATGCCTCATGTGCCAGGCAGCACTCCTGGTATACATGCCTCATGTGCCAGGCAGCACTCCTGGTATACATGCCTCATGTGCCAGGCAGCACTCCTGGTATACATGCCTCGTGTGCCAGGCAGCACTCCTGGTATACATGCCTCGTGTGCCAGGCAGCACTCCTGGTATACATGCCTCGTGTGCCAGGCAGTAGCAGCAGCATGTACCAAATGTGCCAGGGTGGTATAAACTGGTGCATTAAGTTTGTATAAGCTTGCTGCCTGGTGTAGTGGGTATATATATACATGGCTTGCTTGCTGCCTGGTGTAGTGGGTATATACATATATGGCTTGCTTGCTGCCTGGTGTAGTGGGTATATACATACATGGCTTGCTTGCTGCCTGGTGTAGTGGGTATATACATACATGGCTTGCTAGCTGCCTGGTGTAGTGGGTATATACATACATGGCTGGCTTGCTGCCTGGTGTAGTAGGTATATACATACATGGCTTGCTTGCTGCCTGGTGTAGTGGGTATATACATACATGGCTTGCATACTGCCTGGTGTAGTGGGTATATACATACATGGCTGGCTTGCTGCCTGGTGTAGTGGGTATATACATACATGGCTGGCTTGCTGCCTGGTATAGTGGGTATATACATACATGGCTGGCTGGCAGCCTGGTGTAGTAGGTATATACATACATTGCTTGCATACTGCTAGCCTAGTGTAGTGGGTATATACATACATGGCTGGCTTGCTGCCTGGTGTAGTGGGTATATACATACATGGCTGGCTTGCTGCGTGGCTCATTCAGTTTCATAATGTTTCACATGTTTGTAGCTGGTCATGGGCCCAGCTCAGTCAGTGGCAGGCTGCATGAGCAGGTGTTATGCAGTTGTCCCCATTCTTCCTACTTGCTGTATTAGGTGTGTGTCTGGCTTCATTGGGAGTGTACCTGGCCTGCTGCCTGGCTCATTGGGAGTGTACCTGGCTTGCTGCCTGGCTCATTGGGAGTGTACCTGGCTTGCTGCCTGGCTCATTGGGAGTGTACCTGGCCTGCTGCTTGGCTCATTGGGAGTGTACCTGGCTTGCTGCCTGGCTCATTGGGAGTGTACCTGGCTTGCTGCCAGGTATACTCCCAATGAGCCAGAGTTTGGTGCATAAGTGGCCACTGCATGGCTAAACTCTGCTTGTCTGATATTGTCTATTAATGTACTTCTGTAGATCCCATATACTAGATTAACCACACCTATTGTGTGCAATATATAGTCATCCAGGAAATGTCTGTGTCCTAATTGAGTAGAGTGAGTTAGATTCAGGCAGGAATAATGAGATATTAATATGTATGTACACCTACAGAATATGCTGCTAATTATATTACTTGACTACAGTTCAATATGAGGTCATTCTGTATGGCAATTATATAAACATGCCCGACATACACTCCCCTACACATGTTGCATCCCTGAAGGATGTCTACATACACTCCCCTACTCATGTTGCATCCCTGGAGGATGTCTACATACACTCCCCTACTCATGTTGCATCCCTGGAGGATGTCTACATACACTCCCCTACTCATGTTGCATCCCTGGAGGATGTCTACATACACTCCCCTACTCATGTTGCATCCCTGGAGGATGTCTACATACACTCCCCTACTCATGTTGCATCCCTGGAGGATGTCTACATACACTCCCCTACTCATGTTGCATCCCTGGAGGATGTCTACATACACTCCCCTACTCATGTTGCACCCCTGGAGGATGTCTACATACACTCCCCTACTCATGTTGCACCCCTGGAGGATGTCTACATACACTCCCCTACTCATGTTGCACCCCTGGAGGATGTCTACATACACTCCCCTACTCATGTTGCACCCCTGGAGGATGTCTACATACACTCCCCTACTCATGTTGCACCCCTGGAGGATGTCTACATACACTCCCCTACTCATGTTGCACCCCTGGAGGATGTCTACATACACTCCCCTACTCATGTTGCACCCCTGGAGGATGTCTACATACACTCCCCTACTCATGTTGCACCCCTGGAGGATGTCTACATACACTCCCCTACTCATGTTGCACCCCTGGAGGATGTCTACATACACTCCCCTACTCATGTTGCACCCCTGGAGGATGTCTACATACACTCCCCTACTCATGTTGCATCCCTGGAGGATGTCTACATACACTCCCCTACTCATGTTGCACCCCTGGAGGATGTCTACATACACTCCCCTACTCATGTTGCATCCCTGGAGGATGTCTACATACACTCCCCTACTCATGTTGCATCCCTGGAGGATGTCTACATACACTCCCCTACTCATGTTGCACCCCTGGAGGATGTCTACATACACTCCCCTACTCATGTTGCACCCCTGGAGGATGTCTACATACACTCCCCTACTCATGTTGCATCCCTGGAGGATGTCTACATACACTCCCCTACTCATGTTGCATCCCTGGAGGATGTCTACATACATGTACACTCCCCTACTCATGTTGCACCCCTGGAGGATGTCTACATACACTCCCCTACTCATGTTGCATCCCTGGAGGATGTCTACATACACTCCCCTACTCATGTTGCACCCCTGGAGGATGTCTACATACACTCCCCTACTCATGTTGCATCCCTGGAGGATGTCTACATACACTCCCCTACTCATGTTGCACCCCTGGAGGATGTCTACATACACTCCCCTACTCATGTTGCACCCCTGGAGGATGTCTACATACACTCCCCTACTCATGTTGCATCCCTGGAGGATGTCTACATACACTCCCCTACTCATGTTGCACCCCTGGAGGATGTCTACATACACTCCCCTACTCATGTTGCACCCCTGGAGGATGTCTACATACACTCCCCTACTCATGTTGCACCCCTGGAGGATGTCTACATGCACTCCCCTATTCATGCCTAGTGCCTTGTTCGCGCCCACTCACAACACCAAGGGCAGTGACGGAAGGTTAGGTCGGACCTACATCCATTGACAGATGGACAACAGCAAGCGCCCAGGGATCCCTGCTCGAACAGACAAGGGAAAGTGCCCCAGGGCACCCCCACAAACAGGCATATCAGGGCAAACACCCAGGAGAGGTCCGACCAGATGTACAGAAAGGCTGATGCAGGCAAACACCTATTATGTTGCACACACACACAACTGGAGCTGTGGAGTTGGATTTATACCAATATAGACGACCAGGCACTGAAGCCTTGTCACATGGCCGGAGGGACAGGTGCGTGCACCCTTAGCAAGTAGTCACAGCGAGGGGTGGTACTTGTATGTTACCAACACTTTCTCCACCTTCACACAAGATGCGAATAAGCCTTTGGTATAATTGCAAGAGCATCAAATTATGCTGCCTGATGCAGTACGATGTGGTGTGATGCAATATGATGCAGTGTTATACAGTGCGATGTGGAGTGATGCAGTACGATGTGGTGTGATGCAATATAATGCAGTGTTATACAGTGCGATGTGGAGTGATGCAGCATGATGTGGCAGGATGCAGTACGATGTGATGTTATAGAGCATAAACTGTTGTGATGCAGCATGTTTAGTCTGATACAGCATGGCGTGGTATGATGCGGTGTGCTGCAACCACTAGTTTTGTGGTGTGGCACAAGCTGGTGTGATATGGCATAATCTGTGTGATGTGGCATAAGCTGATGTGATGTGACATAAACTGGTGTGATGTGGCACAAGCCTGTGCGATGTGGCATATACTGGTGTGATAGGTGTAAGTGGCACAATCTGGTGTGATGTGATGTAGCATAAGATGTGTGGTAAATGGCACAAGCTGGCGTGATGTGGTGTAACCTGGTGTGATGTGGTGTAATGTAGCATAAGCTGGTGTGATATGGTAAGCTGGTGTGATGTGGCATAACTGGTATAAGCTGGTGTGATGTGGTGTAATGTGGTAAGCTGGTGTGACGTGGCATAAGCTGACGTGATGTGGTGTAAGTGGCATAAGCTGGTGTGATGCGGTGTAAGTGGCATAAGCTGGTGTGATGCGGTGTAAGTGGCATAAGCTGGTGTGACGTGTGTAAGTGGCATAAGCTGGTGTGATGTGGTGTAATGTAGCACAAGCTGGTGTGACGTGGTGTAAGTGGCATAAGCTGGTGTGATGTCTGGTGTGCACACACTGGCTGTCATTTTAAGAAATATATTGCCTGCCACTCATGTGGCAGGTGTGATGTGGAGTGCAAATGCCTTACTGCATTGTTGTACCACACAGTGACTGCAGGAGTGGGCAATTGCTCAGGATACACTCTAGAAACAGGAGGTTCATCTGCTCCACACAAGGACTCATTGCAAGATTGAATCTTGAACAAGGTAGGACAGAGGGATGCGGAGTAAGAGGATGAGGGGAGAGAGGGGGAGGGAGAACAATGACAACAACACAGGTAGAGCACACACACACACATGTACATACTTGCAGGACATCTGCAGAGAAAGACTCCACAGAGAAGCAGCTTGGCTGGTTTGTGCAGAAGCTTCCATTTGACTTGTTTGACAGGTAGTAGACTGGACATGTGTCCACTGGTAGGGAAGAGTTACGTGCTTCTGTGTCCAGACTTTGAAATAAAGTACAATTGTTCCCCTTACAGGCACAGATGCTGATGATGGGGTCTTGGGCAGCGACTGTGAACCCAGCCTGGTAGGAACGAAAGAAAGTGATCGGGTCCAACTCCAAAGAGCTCTTGAGCAAATATTCAGCCACGTAAGAATTCATAGTGTCCAGAGGAGATGAGGTGTCTGAGAAGAGGCTGAGAGAGGGGGGAGAGGGGCAGAAGTCTTCATTGCTCAAGAGTGATGCAGATAGTGGCCGAGTGCAGGAGGAAATCATTGCATTGGTCGCATCACAGCAGCTGAGGAAGAAGGGGAAGGGAGAAAAGGAGGGGAGAGATACGAGAGAAGAGGGGAGGACAGGAGGAGAAGGTAAGAATGATAGAGAGACGAGGGGGCAAGAGGAAGGAGAACACCAAGACTAGAATAGTTCATGTATGACACACATGTACAGACAGAGCATGTAAGTGTGGTTTAGTGGCCGTGTATCTGAAGGAGTCAAGCTTACCGCTTACCTGAGACATGTATCTATGCACTGATGGTACCCAAAAGTGGTGTTAGCCTTACAAGCTTCACTAAGCTCCCCCTGCATACACAAACAATAAGAATAAGGGGCTTGCGGAAGGGGAAGAGTTTGACACCAGGTGTGTGCTTACAGCAGTCCTAGAAGCACAGAACTTGTCCAGCAGTTGGTGCTCATACTTGCAGCAATCTCTAACATCATTGACAGGAGTCACTGTGTCCAATATACCACTAGCTCCTTCACTAATGTCCAGGTAGTCGGTCACCAAAAGATCTCCAGCTGAAAATCCCTAGTCATTCCAAGAAATAGGTATGATAAGTGGGATGGAAGGAGGATAAAGGGGAGGAGGGGGTGGAGAGGAGGGAGGGCAGGGAAGGAAGGAAGAGGAAGGAAGGACAAGGGAAGGAAGGAGGAGGGGAGGGAAAGGGATAGGGAGGGAGGAAGGAGGAGGAGGGAAAGGGATAGGGAGGGAGGAAGGAAGGAGGAGGCGGGAGGGAAAGGGATAGGGAGGAAGGAAGGAGGAGGGGAGGGAAAGGGATAGGGAGGGAGGAAGGAGGAGGAGGGGAGGGAAAGAGGGAGGGGAGGAGGGGGAACAAAAATAATGAAGAGGAAGGAAGAAGAAGGCTCACAGAAAAGTTCATTGTGCTTCCAAACTCAGCAAAGAATAGTTTGGTATCTTGTGGATCCAGGCCAGAGTTGTTCATGAGGAGTGCACGAGGAGGGTCATCATCCGCATCATCCTGCACTCCAGGGATGATGTTCGCTAGCAGGAGGGAAATGATGACAGCTATAAGGGGGACAAGGAACTGGATGATCAAGCCAGGGTAGAAGCGGAGGCTGCTGTACACTCGCTTGAGGAACATAGCCCGGAACTGCTGCAACCAGAGGGAGATGCCTTTATTGGGTTCTGCAAAGTTTGTAAAGGAAGGGTAGTTGAGGAGGAAGAGGACAGCCAGAAGGAGGAGGAGAAATAGGCCAAGGAGCAGGCAGAGGAGTGAGAGCAGAATGAACTTCTTGGCCCAGTTCTTAGAGGACTATGTTTACAGACTGTGCATTCAGTGAAGTGGTAAGAGAGGTGCTGCAGGTCTTCAGTGAGCCCCACTTGCTAACTGTTGGTATTCCTATTGCCACTGTTGTGTGCAGTATCTGTCACATCAATGGCTGGGGAGGGTTGGGGGGAGGAGGTGTGATGTGTGTAAGCTACATCATGCACACAACATGGTCACTGTGTACACTCCAATCACCACACACCAGCTAGTGCCTCATCACATCAGTTAGTGGAGTGTTACTGATTACACCATGGGCTTAACTACCCCCATGGGGTTTTGCCGACTACGGCCTGCCGACTACGGCCTGCCAACTACCCCCACAGGGTTTTGCCATCTGTAGAGGGGATA
The DNA here is from genome assembly GCA_028752905.1 of Cladorhizidae sp. MBARI D1340-BT2. Classification (NCBI taxonomy): domain Eukaryota; kingdom Metazoa; phylum Porifera; class Demospongiae; order Poecilosclerida; family Cladorhizidae; species Cladorhizidae sp. MBARI D1340-BT2. The sequence continues at coordinate 35,968,769 of JAQNBH010000005.1, read as the reverse complement.
ATTTTCCTGTGCACTTCTCTTGGCCTTTTTGGTGCACATAGACCATCACTGGCTGGGGGTGGGGTTAGCATGAACAAATATGTGGGGTGGTGGGATGGGGGAGTTTAGCCTACATGTGTGTGTGTGTGTGTGTGTGTGTGTCGTAGTAGTCTTGCATAGCCAAGTGATCACTACCAGTGTAGTGATTGGTAAAGGCTATTAAAAAAAAAATCTTAGCAAAAGACAAGGTGAGCTATATATACCCTCTCACTCTCATCCAGTGACTAGAGTCCAAACTGAGAGTGGGAATGTCCTCTCATACAGCTAATAATTATAACTGACTCTCACAGAGCTGCTGAGGTATGGAGCTTTGCAAACCCATCTTCTAAGGTAGGGGGGGCAAGTGCCCCCCCCTCCTCCTGCTCTGCAGCCACTGCATATATAAATATGTATTATCTGACACATTCTGGTGTGATTTTGGATTGAAAACTATTAGTGTGAATAGGTAATGAATTAACCACAATTGGAAGTTAACATTGTGAGTTTAAACATTCTTGGCTGTGGGTAGGAGGAACTAGAAGTTGGGGGGGGGGGGGGTGGGGGTATCCCAGGCCAACTACACTGAATATTCTTAAAGGGGAAAC
>JAQNBH010000005.1:35930552-35968046 GCA_028752905.1 Cladorhizidae sp. MBARI D1340-BT2 | reverse complement strand
TGTTCATATTGCAGGCAAGTGACCCTCACACAGCACTGGTGCATGTGCTCTATGAACATGTTCATATTGCAGGTAAGTGGTCCTCACACAGCACTGGTGCATGCATGTGCTCTATGAACATGTTCATATTGCAGGTAAGTGACCTCACACAGCACTGGTGCATGTGCCCTATGAACATGTCCATATTGCAGGTAAGTGACCTCACACAGCACTGGTGCATGTTCTCTATGAACATGTTCATATTGTAGGCAAGTGACCCTCACACAGCACTGGTGCATGTGCTCTATGAACATGTTCATATTGCAGGTAAGTGACCTCACACAGCACTGGTGCATGTGCTCTATGAACATGTTCATATTGCAGGTAAGTGGTCCTCACACAGCACTGGTGCATGTGCTCTATGAACATGTTCATATTGCAGGTAAGTGACCCTCACACAGCACTGGTGCATGTGCTCTATGAACATGTTCATATTGCAGGTAAGTGACTCTAACACACCACTGGTGCATGTGCTCTATGAACATGTTCATATTGCAGGTAAGTGACCTCACACAGCACTGGTGCATGTGCTCTATGAACATGTTCATATTGCAGGTAAGTGACCCTCACACAGCACTGGTGCATGTGCTCTATGAACATGTTCATATTGCAGGTAAGTGACCTCACACAGCACTGGTGCATGTGCTCTATGAACATGTTCATATTGCAGGTAAGTGACCTCACACAGCACTGGTACATGTGCTCTATGAACATGTTCATATTGCAGGTAAGTGACCTCACACAGCACTGGTGCATGTGCTCTATGAACATGTTCATATTGCAGGTAAGTGACCCTCACACAGCACTGGTGCATGTGCTCTATGAACATGTTCATATTGCAGGTAAGTGACCTCACACAGCACTGGTGCATGTGCTCTATGAACATGTTCATATTGCAGGTAAGTGGTCCTCACACAGCACTGGTGCATGTGCTCTATGAACATGTTCATATTGCAGGTAAGTGACCCTCAAACAGCACTGGTGCATGTGCTCTATGAACATGTTCATATTGCAGGTAAGTGACCTCACACAGCACTGGTGCATGTGCTCTATGAACATGTTCATATTGCAGGTAAGTGACCTCACACAGCACTGGTGCATGTGCTCTATGAACATGTTCATATTGCAGGTAAGTGACCTCACACAGCACTGGTGCATGTGCTCTATGAACATGTTCATATTGTAGGTAAGTGACCCTCACACAGCACTGGTGCATGTGCTCTATGAACATGTTCATATTGCATGTAAGTGACCTCACACAGCACTGGTGCATGTGCTCTATGAACATGTTCATATTGCAGGTAAGTGACCTCACACAGCACTGGTGCATGTGCTCTATGAACATGTTCATATTGCAGGTAAGTGACCTCACACAGCACTGGTGCATGTGCTCTATGAACATGTTCATATTGCAGGTAAGTGACCTCACACAGCACTGGTGCATGTGCTCTATGAACATGTTCATATTGCAGGTAAGTGACCCTCACACAGCACTGGTGCATGTGCTCTATGAACATGTTCATATTGCAGGTAAGTGACCTCACACAGCACTGGTGCATGTGCTCTATGAACATGTTCATATTGCAGGTAAGTGACCTCACACAGCACTGGTACATGTGCTCTATGAACATGTTCATATTGCAGGTAAGTGACCTCACACAGCACTGGTGCATGTGCTCTATGAACATGTTCATATTGCAGGTAAGTGACCCTCACACAGCACTGGTGCATGTGCTCTATGAACATGTTCATATTGCAGGTAAGTGACCCTCACACAGCACTGGTGCATGTGCTCTATGAACATGTTCATATTGCAGGTAAGTGACCCTCACACAGCACTGGTGCATTTGATCTATAAAGATGTTCATATTGCAGGTAAGTGACCTCACACAGCACTGGTGCATGTGCTCTATGAACATGTTCATATTGCATGTAAGTGACCTCACACAGCACTGGTGCATGTGCTCTATGAACATGTTCATATTGCAGGTAAGTGACCTCACACAGCACTGGTGCATGTGCTCTATGAACATGTTCATATTGCAGGTAAGTGACCCTCACACAGCACTGGTGCATGTGCTCTATGAACATGTTCATATTGCATGTAAGTGACCTCACACAGCACTGGTGCATGTGCTCTATGAACATGTTCATATTGCAGGTAAGTGACCCTCACACAGTACTGGTGCATGTGCTCCATGAACATGTTCATATTGCAGGTAAGTGACCTCACACAGCACTGGTGCATGTGCTCTATGAACATGTTCATATTGCAGGTAAGTGACCCTCACACAGCACTGGTGCATGTGCTCTATGAACATGTTCATATTGCAGGCAAGTGACCCTCACACAGCACTGGTGCATGTGCTCTATGAACATGTTCATATTGCAGGTAAGTGGTCCTCACACAGCACTGGTGCATGCATGTGCTCTATGAACATGTTCATATTGCAGGTAAGTGACCTCACACAGCACTGGTGCATGTGCCCTATGAACATGTCCATATTGCAGGTAAGTGACCTCACACAGCACTGGTGCATGTTCTCTATGAACATGTTCATATTGCAGGTAAGTGACCTCACACAGCACTGGTGCATGTGCTCTATGAACATGTTCATATTGCAGGTAAATGGTCCTCACACAGCACTGGTGCATGCATGTGCTCTATGAACATGTTCATATTGCAGGTAAGTGACCTCACACAGCACTGGTGCATGTGCTCTATGAACATGTTCATATTGCAGGTAAGTGACCTCACACAGCACTGGTGCATGTGCTCTATGAACATGTTCATATTGCAGGTAAGTGACCTCACACAGCACTGGTGCATGTGCTCTATGAACATGTTCATATTGCAGGTAAGTGACCTCACACAGCACTGGTGCATGTGCTCTATGAACATGTTCATATTGCAGGTAAGTGACCCTCACACAGCACTGGTGCATGTGCTCTATGAACATGTTCATATTGCAGGTAAGTGACCTCACACAGCACTGGTGCATGTGCTCTATGAACATGTTCATATTGCAGGTAAGTGACCTCACACAGCACTGGTGCATGTGCTCTATGAACATGTTCATATTGCAGGTAAGTGACCTCACACAGCACTGGTGCATGTGCTCTATGAACATGTTCATATTGTAGGCAAGTGACCCTCACACAGCACTGGTGCATGTGCTCTATGAACATGTTCATATTGCAGGTAAGTGACCTCACACAGCACTGGTGCATGTGCTCTATGAACATGTTCATATTGCAGGTAAGTGGTCCTCACACAGCACTGGTGCATGCATGTGCTCTATGAACATGTTCATATTGCAGGTAAGTGACCTCACACAGCACTGGTGCATGTGCCCTATGAACATGTCCATATTGCAGGTAAGTGACCTCACACAGCACTGGTGCATGTGCTCTATGAACATGTTCATATTGCAGGTAAGTGACCTCACACAGCACTGGTGCATGTGCTCTATGAACATGTTCATATTGCAGGTAAGTGACCCCACACAGCACTGGTGCATGTGCTCTATGAACATGTTCATATTGCAGGTAAGTGACCTCACACAGCACTGGTGCATGTGCTCTATGAACATGTTCATATTGCAGGTAAGTGACCTCACACAGCACTGGTGCATGTGCTCTATGAACATGTTCATATTGCAGGTAAGTGACCTCACACAGCACTGGTGCATGTGCTCTATGAACATGTTCATATTGCAGGTAAGTGACCCTCACACAGCACTGGTGCATATGCTCTATGAACATGTTCATATTGCAGGTAAGTGACCTCACACAGCACTGGTGCATGTGCTCTATGAACATGTTCATATTGCAGTTAAGTGACCTCACACAGCACTGGTGCATGTGCTCTATGAACATGTTCATATTGCAGGTAAGTGACCTCACACAGCACTGGTGCATGTGCTCTATGAACATGTTCATATTGCAGGTAAGTGACCTCACACAGCACTGGTGCATGTGCTCTATGAACATGTTCATATTGCAGGTAAGTGACCCTCACATAGCACTGGTGCATGTGCTCTATGAACATGTTCATATTGCAGGTAAGTGACCCTCACACAGCACTGGTGCATATGCTCTATGAACATGTTCATATTGCAGGTAAGTGACCTCACACAGCACTGGTGCATGTGCTCTATGAACATGTTCATATTGCAGGTAAGTGACCTCACACAGCACTGGTGCATGTGCTCTATGAACATGTTCATATTGCAGGTAAGTGACCTCACACAGCACTGGTGCATGTGCTCTATGAACATGTTCATATTGCAGGTAAGTGACCTCACACAGCACTGGTGCATGTGCTCTATGAACATGTTCATATTGCAGGTAAGTGACCCTCACACAGCACTGGTGCATGTGCTCTATGAACATGTTCATATTGCAGGTATGTGACCCTCACACAGCACTGGTGCATGTGCTCTATGAACATGTTCATATTGCAGGTAAGTGACCCTCACACAGCACTGGTGCATGTGCTCTATGAACATGTTCATATTGCAGGCAAGTGACCCTCACACAGCACTGGTGCATGTGCTCTATGAACATGTTCATATTGCAGGTAAGTGGTCCTCACACAGCACTGGTGCATGCATGTGCTCTATGAACATGTTCATATTGCAGGTAAGTGACCTCACACAGCACTGGTGCATGTGCCCTATGAACATGTCCATATTGCAGGTAAGTGACCTCACACAGCACTGGTGCATGTTCTCTATGAACATGTTCATATTGCAGGTAAGTGACCTCACACAGCACTGGTGCATGTGCTCTATGAACATGTTCATATTGCAGGTAAGTGGTCCTCACACAGCACTGGTGCATGCATGTGCTCTATGAACATGTTCATATTGCAGGTAAGTGACCTCACACAGCACTGGTGCATGTGCTCTATGAACATGTTCATATTGCAGGTAAGTGACCTCACACAGCACTGGTGCATGTGCTCTATGAACATGTTCATATTGCAGGTAAGTGACCTCACACAGCACTGGTGCATGTGCTCTATGAACATGTTCATATTGCAGGTAAGTGACCTCACACAGCACTGGTGCATGTGCTCTATGAACATGTTCATATTGCAGGTAAGTGACCCTCACACAGCACTGGTGCATGTGCTCTATGAACATGTTCATATTGCAGGTAAGTGACCTCACACAGCACTGGTGCATGTGCTCTATGAACATGTTCATATTGCAGGTAAGTGACCTCACACAGCACTGGTGCATGTGCTCTATGAACATGTTCATATTGCAGGTAAGTGACCTCACACAGCACTGGTGCATGTGCTCTATGAACATGTTCATATTGTAGGCAAGTGACCCTCACACAGCACTGGTGCATGTGCTCTATGAACATGTTCATATTGCAGGTAAGTGACCTCACACAGCACTGGTGCATGTGCTCTATGAACATGTTCATATTGCAGGTAAGTGGTCCTCACACAGCACTGGTGCATGCATGTGCTCTATGAACATGTTCATATTGCAGGTAAGTGACCTCACACAGCACTGGTGCATGTGCCCTATGAACATGTCCATATTGCAGGTAAGTGACCTCACACAGCACTGGTGCATGTGCTCTATGAACATGTTCATATTGCAGGTAAGTGACCTCACACAGCACTGGTGCATGTGCTCTATGAACATGTTCATATTGCAGGTAAGTGACCCCACACAGCACTGGTGCATGTGCTCTATGAACATGTTCATATTGCAGGTAAGTGACCTCACACAGCACTGGTGCATGTGCTCTATGAACATGTTCATATTGCAGGTAAGTGACCTCACACAGCACTGGTGCATGTGCTCTATGAACATGTTCATATTGCAGGTAAGTGACCTCACACAGCACTGGTGCATGTGCTCTATGAACATGTTCATATTGCAGGTAAGTGACCCTCACACAGCACTGGTGCATATGCTCTATGAACATGTTCATATTGCAGGTAAGTGACCTCACACAGCACTGGTGCATGTGCTCTATGAACATGTTCATATTGCAGTTAAGTGACCTCACACAGCACTGGTGCATGTGCTCTATGAACATGTTCATATTGCAGGTAAGTGACCTCACACAGCACTGGTGCATGTGCTCTATGAACATGTTCATATTGCAGGTAAGTGACCTCACACAGCACTGGTGCATGTGCTCTATGAACATGTTCATATTGCAGGTAAGTGACCCTCACATAGCACTGGTGCATGTGCTCTATGAACATGTTCATATTGCAGGTAAGTGACCCTCACACAGCACTGGTGCATATGCTCTATGAACATGTTCATATTGCAGGTAAGTGACCTCACACAGCACTGGTGCATGTGCTCTATGAACATGTTCATATTGCAGGTAAGTGACCTCACACAGCACTGGTGCATGTGCTCTATGAACATGTTCATATTGCAGGTAAGTGACCTCACACAGCACTGGTGCATGTGCTCTATGAACATGTTCATATTGCAGGTAAGTGACCTCACACAGCACTGGTGCATGTGCTCTATGAACATGTTCATATTGCAGGTAAGTGACCCTCACACAGCACTGGTGCATGTGCTCTATGAACATGTTCATATTGCAGGTATGTGACCCTCACACAGCACTGGTGCATGTGCTCTATGAACATGTTCATATTGCAGGTAAGTGACCTCACACAGCACTGGTGCATGTGCTCTATGAACATGTTCATATTGCAGGTAAGTGACCTCACACAGCACTGGTGCATGTGCTCTATGAACATGTTCATATTGCAGGTAAGTGACCTCACACAGCACTGGTGTATGTGCTCTATGAACATGTTCATATTGCAGGTATGTGACCCTCACACAGCACTGGTGCATGTGCTCTATGAACATGTTCATATTGCAGGTAAGTGACCCTCACACAGCACTGGTGCATGTGCTCTATGAACATGTTCATATTGCAGGTAAGTGACCTCACACAGCACTGGTGCATGTGCTCTATGAACATGTTCATATTGCAGGTACGTGACCTCACACAGCACTGGTGCATGTGCTCTATGAACATGTTCATATTGCAGGTAAGTGACCTCACACAGCACTGGTGTATGTGCTCTATGAACATGTTCATATTGCATGTAAGTGACCCTCACACAGCACTGGTGCATGTGCTCTATGAACATGTTCATATTGCAGGTAAGTGACCTCACACAGCACTGGTGCATATTCTCTATGAACATGTTCATATTGCAGGTAAGTGAACCTCACACAGCACTGGTGCATGTGCTCTATGAACATGTTCATATTGCAGGTAAGTGACCTCACACAGCACTGGTGCATATGCTCTATGAACATGTTCATATTGCAGGTAAGTGAACCTCACACAGCACTGGTGCATGTGCTCTATGAACATGTTCATATTGCAGGTAAGTGACCTCACACAGCACTGGTGCATGTGCTCTATGAACATGTTCATATTGCAGGTAAGTGACCTCACACAGCACTGGTGCATGTGCTCTATGAACATGTTCATATTGCAGGTAAGTCACCCTCAGACAGCACTGGTGCATGTGCTCTATGAACATGTTCATATTGCAGGTAAGTGACCCTCACACAGCACTGGTGCATGTGCTCTATGAACATGTTCATATTGCAGGTAAGTGACCCTCACACAGCACTGGTGCATGCGCTCTATGAACATGTTCATATTGCAGGTAAGTGACCTCACACAACACTGGTGAATGTGCTCTATGAACATGTTCATATCGCAGGTAAGTGACCTCACACAGCACTGGTGCATGTGCTCTATGAACATGTTCATATTGCAGGTAAGTGACCCTCACACAGCACTGGTGCATGTGCTCTATGAACATATTCATATTGCAGGTAAGTGACCTCACACAGCACTGGTGCATGTGCTCTATGAACATGTTCATATTGCAGGTAAGTGACCTCACACAGCATTGGTGCATGTGCTCTATGAACATGTTCATATTGCAGGTAAGTGACCTCACACAGCACTGGTGCATGTGCTCTATGAACATGTTCATATTGCAGGTAAGTGACCCTCACACAGCACTGGTGGATGTGCTCTATGAACATGTTCATATTGCAGGTAAGTGACCCTCACACAGCACTGGTGCATGTGCTCTATGAACATGTTCATATTGCAGGTAAGTGACCTCACACAGCACTGGTGCATGTGCTCTATGAACATGTTCATATTGCAGGTAAGTGACCCTCACACAGCACTGGTGCATGTGGTCTATGAACATGATCATATTGCAGGTAAGTGACCCTCACACAGCACTGGTGCATGTGCTCTATGAACATGTTCATATTGCAGGTAAGTGACCCTCACACAGCACTGGTGCATGTGCTCTATGAACATGTTCATATTGCAGGTAAGTGACCCTCACACAGCACTGGTGCATGTGCTCTATGAACATGTTCATATTGCAGGTAAGTGACCTCACACAGCACTGGTGCATGTGCTCTATGAACATGTTCATATTGCAGGTAAGTGACCCTCACACAGCACTGGTGCATGTGCTCTATGAACATGTTCATATTGCAGGTAAGTGACCTCACACAGCACTGGTGCATGTGCTCTATGAACATGTTCATATTGCAGGTAAGTGACCTCACACAGCACTGGTGCATGTGCTCTATGAACATGTCATATTGCAGGTAAGTGACCCTCACACAGCACTGGTGCATGTGCTCTATGAACATGTTCATATTGCATGTAAGTGACCCTTACACAGCACTGGTGCATGTGCTCTATGAACATGTTCATATTGCATGTAAGTGACCTCACACAGCACTGGTGCATGTACTCTATGAACATGTTCATATTGCAGGTAAGTGACCTCACACAGCACTGGTGCATGTGCTCCATGAACATGTTCATATTGCAGGTAAGTGACCTCACACAGCACTGGTGCAAGTGCTCTATGAACATATTCATATTGCAGGTATAAGTGATCTCACAGAGCACTGGTGCATGTGCTCTATGAACATGTTCATATTGCAGGTAAGTGACCCTCACACAGCACTGGTGCATGTGCTCTATGAACATGTTCATATTGCAGGTAAGTGACCTCACACAGCACTGGTGCATGTGCTCTATGAACATGTTCATATTGCAGGTAAGTGACCTCACACAGCACTGGTGCATGTGCTCTATGAACATGTTCATATTGCAGGTAAGTGACCTCACACAGCACTGGTGCATGTGCTCTATGAACATGTTCATATTGCAGGTAAGTGACCTCACACAGCACTGGTGCATGTGCTCTATGAACATGTTCATATTGCAGGTAAGTGACCTCACACAGCACTGGTGCATGTGCTCTATGAACATGTTCATATTGCAGGTAAGTGGCCCTCACACAGCACTGGTACATGTGCTCTATGAACATGTTCATATTGCAGGTAAGTGACCTCACACAACACTGGTACATGTGCTCTATGAACATGTTCATATTGCAGGTAAGTGACCTCACACAGCACTGGTGCATGTGCTCTATGAACATGTTCATATTGCAGGTAAGTGACCTCACACAGCACTGGTGCATGTGCTCTATGAACATGTTCATATTGCAGGTAAGTGACCTCACACAGCACTGGTGCATGTGCTCTATGAACATGGTCATATTGCAGGTAAGTGACCTCACACAGCACTGGTGCATGTGCTCTATGAACATGTTCATATTGTAGGTAAGTGACCTCACACAGCACTGGTGCATGTGCTCTATGAACATGTTCATATTGCAGGTAAGTGACCCTCACACAGCACTGGTGCATGTGCTCTATGAACATGTTCATATTGCAGGTAAGTGACCTCACACAGCACTGGTGCATGTGCTCTATGAACATCAGGTAAGTGACCCTCACACAGCACAGGTGCATGTGCTCTATGAACATGTTCATATTGCAGGTAAGTGACCTCACACAGCACTGGTGCATGTGCTCTATGAACATGTTCATATTGCAGGTAAGTGACCTCACACAGCACTGGTGCATGTGCTCTATGAACATGTTCATATTGCAGGTAAGTGACCTCACACAGCACTGGTGCATGTGCTCCATGAACATGTTCATATTGCAGGTAAGTGACCTCACACAGCACTGGTGCAAGTGCTCTATGAACATATTCATATTGCAGGTATAAGTGATCTCACAGAGCACTGGTGCATGTGCTCTATGAACATGTTCATATTGCAGGTAAGTGACCCTCACACAGCACTGGTGCATGTGCTCTATGAACATGTTCATATTGCAGGTAAGTGACCTCACACAGCACTGGTGCATGTGCTCTATGAACATGTTCATATTGCAGGTAAGTGACCTCACACAGCACTGGTGCATGTGCTCTATGAACATGTTCATATTGCAGGTAAGTGACCTCACACAGCACTGGTGCATGTGCTCTATGAACATGTTCATATTGCAGGTAAGTGACCTCACACAGCACTGGTGCATGTGCTCTATGAACATGTTCATATTGCAGGTAAGTGACCTCACACAGCACTGGTGCATGTGCTCTATGAACATGTTCATATTGCAGGTAAGTGGCCCTCACACAGCACTGGTACATGTGCTCTATGAACATGTTCATATTGCAGGTAAGTGACCTCACACAACACTGGTACATGTGCTCTATGAACATGTTCATATTGCAGGTAAGTGACCTCACACAGCACTGGTGCATGTGCTCTATGAACATGTTCATATTGCAGGTAAGTGACCTCACACAGCACTGGTGCATGTGCTCTATGAACATGTTCATATTGCAGGTAAGTGACCCTCACACAGCACTGGTGCATGTGCTCTATGAACATGTTCATATTGCAGGTAAGTGACCTCACACAGCACTGGTGCATGTGCTCTATGAACATGGTCATATTGCAGGTAAGTGACCTCACACAGCACTGGTGCATGTGCTCTATGAACATGTTCATATTGTAGGTAAGTGACCTCACACAGCACTGGTGCATGTGCTCTATGAACATGTTCATATTGCAGGTAAGTGACCCTCACACAGCACTGGTGCATGTGCTCTATGAACATGTTCATATTGCAGGTAAGTGACCTCACACAGCACTGGTGCATGTGCTCTATGAACATCAGGTAAGTGACCCTCACACAGCACAGGTGCATGTGCTCTATGAACATGTTCATATTGCAGGTAAGTGACCTCACACAGCACTGGTGCATGTGCTCTATGAACATGTTCATATTGCAGGTAAGTGACCTCACACAGCACTGGTGCATGTGCTCTATGAACATGTTCATATTGCAGGTAAGTGACCTCACACAGCACTGGTGCATGTGCTCTATGAACATGTTCATATTGCAGGTAAGTGACCTCACACAGCACTGGTGCATGTGCTCTATGAACATGTTCATATTGCAGGTAAGTGACCTCACACAGCACTGGTGCATGTGCTCTATGAACATGTTCATATTGCAGGTAAGTGACCCTCACACAGCACTGGTGCATGTGCTCTATGAACATGTTCATATTGCAGGTAAGTGATATCTCACACAGCACTGGTGCATGTGCTCTATGAACATGTTCATATTGCAGGTAAGTGACCCTCACACAGCACTGGTGCATGTGCTCTATGAACATGTTCATATTGCAGGTAAGTGACCTCACACAGCACAGGTGCATGTGCTCTATGAACATGTTCATATTGCAGGTAAGTGACCCTCTCACAGCACTGGTGCATGTGCTCTATGAACATGTTCATATTGCAGGTAAGTGACCCTCACACAGCACTGGTGCATGTGCTCTATGAACATGTTCATATTGCAGGTAAGTGACCCTCACACAGCACTGGTGCATGTGCTCTATTAACATATTCATATTGCAGGTAAGTGACCTCACACAGCACTGGTGCATGTGCTCTATGAACATGTTCATATTGCAGGTAAGTGACCCTCACACAGCACTGGTGCATGTGCTCTATGAACATGTTCATATTGCAGGTAAGTGACATCACACAGCCCTGGTGCATGTGCTCTATGAACATGTTCATATTGCAGGTAAATGACCACTGGTGCATGTGCTCTATGAACATGTTCATATTGCAGGTAAGTGACCTCACACAGCACTGGTGCATGTGCTCTATGAACATGTTTATATTGCAGGTAAGTGACCCTCACACAGCACTGGTGCATGTGCTCTATGAACATGTTCATATTGCAGGTAAGTGACCTCACACAGCACTGGTGCAAGTGCTCTATGAACATATTCATATTGCAGGTATAAGTGATCTCACAGAGCACTGGTGCATGTGCTCTATGAACATTTTCATATTGCAGGTAAGTGACCCTCACACAGCACTGGTGCATGTGCTCTATGAACATGTTCATATTGCAGGTAAGTGACCTCACACAGCACTGGTGCATGTGCTCTATGAACATGTTCATATTGCAGGTAAGTGACCTCACACAGCACTGGTACATGTGCTCTATGAACATGTTCATATTGCAGGTAAGTAACCCTCACACAGCACTGGTGCATGTGCTCTATGAACATGTTCATATTGCAGGTAAGTGACCCTCACACAGCACTGGTGCATGTGCTCTATGAACATGTTCATATTGCAGGTCAGTGACCTCACACAGCACTGGTGCATGTGCTCTATGAACATGTTCATATTGCAGGTAAGTGACCTCACACAGCACTGGTGCATGTGCTCTATGAACATGTTCATATTGCAGGTAAGTGACCCTCACACAGCACTGGTGCATGTGCTCTATGAACATGTTCATATTGCAGGTAAGTGAGCCTCACACAGCACTGGTGCATGTGCTCTATGAACATGTTCATATTGTAGGTAAGTGACCTCACACAGCACTGGTGCATGTGCTCTATGAACATGTTCATATTGCAGGTAAGTGACCTCACACAGCACTGGTGCATGTGCTCTATGAACATTTTCATATTGCAGGTAAGTGACCCTCACACAGCACTGGTGCATGTGCTCTATGAACATGTTCATATTGCAGGTAAGTGACCTCACACAGCACTGGTGCATGTGCTCTATGAACATGTTCATATTGCAGGTAAGTGACCTCACACAGCACTGGTACATGTGCTCTATGAACATGTTCATATTGCAGGTAAGTGACCTCACACAGCACTGGTGCATGTGCTCTATGAACATGTTCATATTGCAGGTAAGTGACCTCACACAGCACTGGTGCATGTGCTCTATGAACATGTTCATATTGCAGGTAAGTGACCCTCACACAGCACTGGTGCATGTGCTCTATGAACATGTTCATATTGCAGGTAAGTGACCCTCACACAGCACTGGTGCATGTGCTCTATGAACATGTTCATATTGCAGGTAAGTGACCTCACACAGCACTGGTGCATGTGCTCTATGAACATGTTCATATTGCAGGTAAGTGACCCTCACACAGCACTGGTGCATGTGCTCTATGAACATATTCATATTGCAGGTAAGTGACCTCACACAGCACTGGTGCATGTGCTCTATGAACATGTTCATATTGCAGGTAAGTGACCTCACACAGCACTGGTGCATGTGCTCTATGAACATGTTCATATTGCAGGTAAGTGACCTCACACAGCACTGGTGCATGTGCTCTATGAACATGTTCATATTGCAGGTAAGTGACCTCACACAGCACTGGTGCATGTGCTCTATGAACATGTTCATATTGCAGGTAAGTGACCTCATACAGCACTGGTGCATGTGCTCTATGAACATGTTCATATTGCAGGTAAGTGACCTCACACAGCACTGGTGCATGTGCTCTATGAACATGTTCATATTGTAGGTAAGTGACCTCACACAGCACTGGTGCATGTGCTCTATGAACATGTTCATATTGCAGGTAAATGACCACTGGTGCATGTGCTCTATTAACATGTTCATATTGCAGGAAAGTGACCTCACACAGCACTGGTGCATGTGCTCTATGAACATGTTCATATTGCAGGTAAGTGACCTCACACAGCATTGGTGCATGTGCTCTATGAACATGTTCATATTGCAGGTAAGTGACCCTCACACAGCACTGGTGCATGTGCTCTATGAACATGTTCATATTGCAGGTAAGTGACCTCACACAGCACTGGTGCATGTGCTCTATGAACATGTTCATATTGCAGGTAAGTGACCTCACACAGCACTGGTGCATGTGCTCTATGAACATGTTCATATTGCAGGTAAGTGGTCCTCACACAGCACTGGTGCATGTGCTCTATGAACATGTTCATATTGCAGGTAAGTGACCTCACACAGCACTGGTGCATGTGCTCTATGAACATGTTCATATTGCAGATAAGTGACCCTCACACAGCACTGGTGCATGTGCTCTATGAACATGTTCATATTGCAGGTAAGTGACCTCACACAGCACTGGTGCATGTGCTCTATGAACATGTTCATATTGCAGGTAAGTGACCTCACACAGCACTGGTGCATGTGCTCTATGAACATGTTCATATTGCAGGTAAGTGACCTCACACAGCACTGGTGCATGTGCTCTATGAACATGTTCATATTGCAGGTAAGTGACCTCACACAGCACTGGTGCATGTGCTCTATGAACATGTTCATATTGCAGGTAAGTGACCTCACACAGCACTGGTGCATGTGCTCTATGAACATGTTCATATTGCAGGTAAGTGACCTCACACAGCATTGGTGCATGTGCTCTATGAACATGTTCATATTGCAGGTAAGTGACCCTCACACAGCACTGGTGCATGTGCTCTATGAACATGTTCATATTGCAGGTAAGTGACCCTCACACAGCACTGGTGCATGTGCTCTATGAACATGTTCATATTGCAGGTAAGTGACCTCACACAGCACTGGTGCATGTGCTCTATGTACATGTTCATATTGCAGGTAAGTGACCTTCACACAGCACTGGTGCATGTGCTCTATGAACATGTTCATATTGCAGGTAAGTGACCTCACACAGCACTGGTGCATGTGCTCTATGAACATGTTCATATTGCAGGTAAGTGACCTCACACAGCACTGGTGCATGTGCTCTATGAACATGTTCATATTGCAGGTAAGTGACCCTCACACAGCACTGGTGCATGTGCTCTATGAACATGTTCATATTGCAGGTAAGTGACCTCACACAGCACTGGTGCATGTGCTCTATGAACATGTTCATATTGCAGGTAAGTAACCCTCACACAGCACTGGTGCATGTGCTCTATGAACATGTTCATATTGCAGGTAAGTGACCTCACACAGCACTGGTGCATGTGCTCTATGAACATGTTCATATTGCAGGTAAGTGACGCTCACACAGCACTGGTGCATGTGCTCTATGAACATGTTCATATTGCAGGTAAGTGACCTCACACAGCACTGGTGCATGTGCTCTATGAACATGATCATATTGCAGGTAAGTGACCTCACACAGCACTGGTGCATGTACTCTATGAACATGTTCATATTGCAGGTACAGTAGGAGACAAAAAAAAGTTCCAGTTCCGTTGCGTTACTATTCCGTTCGCGCTATTTTCAACGTCGTTCCAACGTCGTTTAGTAACAGGTCCGTTCCAACGGCGAGTAATTTTTTTTCCTTCGTGTTTCAAACTCGTTTGCGATTTAATTATCTCGCCCTTGTTCGCGCGGTCGTTCTCCAGCCTCGTGCTTCAAGTTACAATTGGCGTCGTTCTCTAGCTTGTTCGTCCGTTTGGCAACCTCTCGCTTCTTAAAGTCGTTCTGCAGCGAAAGGCCATCGATATTAGTGCAAACCTCGAAGGAATAGAGGAGCTGGTGAAGCGGACCGACGAAATAACTGTTGACTAGCTTCAGCGTCTGTGCTACAGACCTAACTAGGACTACACATTTCACTGCGCACCGTTCTGTGGTGCAGGACCGCTTTAGGATGGACCTTCCACCTACTGTCAGTTCATCAGACACGTAGAACAAGGTAATGCTGTCTATCATTTCTAAAGCTTGCTAAGCTTGGTTTATCTGACAACTTGGTTTAAGCTTATAGTTTATAAGCTGGTTTGCCTTAGTTTAAGGAAGCTTGATTAGCTTATTCTAAATTTGAAAGGTAAGCTTATGAACATAGCTTTGCCTGGGTTGTGGCTAGGAGTTTAGTTTGGGGGCTTGAAGGACCCAAGACAATCTTGCCTGCTTGGTTTACTCCTTAGCAAACTTGCTACTCTTTGGCAAGCTTAGATTGTATTGGTGAAACATTTGATTTCCAAATCTTAAAGGCAAGGTAATATTACAATTCTCCTCCCTACCCTACCTTTCCAGATGAAAAGAAGATGGGCGAGATGACTTGTGGCATAGTGGATGTTATATGGATTGGTGAATGCAGTCCAACTCAAGATCCACAGACTGCACTCAGGATTGTTTGAACTTGAATGTTGTACTTTACAAAATTGCTAAATTTTGTTCACTGGTTACCATAATAATTGAGCAATGAGCATGCATAACTATCACCAGTGAACTTTCATGACAATTAAACACACTATCATACAAGGCTTGGCTGTCACAACCAAGACGACCCAATTGGCATGACAAAAGACGACATTCGTACCGTTTCTCTGACATGTATATTTTTGTGTGAATCGTATATGTACTTGCCTTATGTTAGTAGACATCTTCACATAATAGACATCTTCACATAATAAAAATGACGGTCAGTTCACTATCAATATAATTTTCCATTCTTTTGCAAGCACACTTGTATGCCTGCTGGATCGACTCTTCTCTCATTACAGTTTAATAGGGTCCATGGAGAAGTAGGTTGGAAACTGATTGTAGGAGAGAAATCAACTAATATGTGTAAGTCGATGGGGGGCATCAAGGACCAACTTATCCTACAACTCGAACCATAGAAGCCGGAGTCCTGTTGCATGTACAATGAGACATCCACCATGCAATAGAGAAATGCATTTATGTTCTTGACGTAACTTTTCCACTCTTCCAGTACACCTGCCACCAAAGACATGACCCATATTCCACCATGCTTAAGGGCTACACTGACAGTTCTTCTCTGTTAGCCAAAATATCGATGTGTAAATGCATCATACCATCTCTTGGTCTATACATGGTTGAAGTGAGGCCATTCTGACGTGGCTTGTTGCATACAAAAGCTTAGCTATGGGGTTCTAGAGGTTAAATGCAAGTCCTGCTAAGCTACTAGACGCTCTGTAAACTCTTCAACCTTTCTAAGGCAAGGTCTGCTAAGCTACTCGTGAAGTTTCTCTAAGGCAAGGCTTGCTAGCCACTAAAGGGCATTTAAAAACGGGGGAGGGAGGAGGGCTTTGTTTTGCAAGCCTTAGTCTACACCAGGCTTTACCTAATACTATGCTTAGAAAACCTAACCTCTACAAAACTATATGGCAAGCTTCATATTGTCTAAACTGAGTAGTTGCCAACAAGAAGGCAAAGCTAATAGCTAATACAAGTAGAGCTGAAGGATACTAGTGGACACAGGCCAAAAGGCTAGGAAGAGAAATAACTACTACTTACTTCTGTCAGCAGTAAACTTCTTGAAGAGCAAAATGATATCGCGAAGAAAACTAAAGAGAGGGAAAAAACACTCGCTAGATTTAGCACACCTGGCGCCCGCCCAATGCGCGCGTGCACACGCGTTTATAAAATAAGCGCTTAGATAAAAAAATTGGAAACGTAAACTTAACGGCGTTTGTTATGCGTTATTCGTCAGGTTTTTATGCGTTGATTCGCGTTTCTGTTTTCCTTACCCACCGTTGGAACGGGTACAGAACTGGAACTTTTTTTGGTCTCCTACTGTAAGTGACCATCACACAGCACTGGTGCATGTGCTCTATGAACATGTTCATATTGCATGTAAGTCACCTCACACAGCACTGGTGCATGTGCTCTATGAACATGTTCATATTGCAGGTAAGTGACCATCACACAGCACTGGTGCATGTGCTCTATGAACATGTTCATATTGCATGTAAGTCACCTCACACAGCACTGGTGCATGTGCTCTATGAACATGTTCATATTGCAGGTAAGTGACCCTCACACAGCACTGGTGCATGTGCTCTATGAACATGTTCATATTGCAGGTAAGTGACCCTCACACAGCACTGGTGCATGTGCTCTATGAACATGTTCATATTGCAGGTAAGTGACCTCACACAGCACTGGTGCATGTGCTCTATGAACATGTTCATATTGCAGGTAAGTGACCTCACACAGCACTGGTGCATGTACTCTATGAACATGTTCATATTGCAGGTAAGTGACCATCACACAGCACTGGTGCATGTGCTCTATGAACATGTTCATATTGCAGGTAAGTGACCTCACACAGCACTGGTACATGTGCTCTATGAACATGTTCATATTGCAGGTAAGTGACCATCACACAGCACTGGTGCATGTACTCTATGAACATGTTCATATTGCAGGTAAGTGACCATCACACAGCACTGGTGCATGTGCTCTATGAACATGTTCATATTGCAGGTAAGTGACCTCACACAGCACTGGAGCATGTGCTCTATGAACATGTTCATATTGCAGGTAAGTGACCTCACACAGCATTGGTGCATGTGCTCTATGAACATGTTCATATTACAGGTAAGTGACCTCACACAGCACTGGTGCATGTGCTCTATGAACATGTTCATATTGCAGGTAAGGGACCCTCACACAGCACTGGTGCATGTGCTCTATGAACATGTTCATATTGCAGGTAAGTGACCCTCACACAGCACTGGTGCATGTGCTCTATGAACATGTTCATATTGCAGGTAAGTGACCTCACACAGCACTGGTGCATGTGCTCTATGAACATGTTCATATTGCAGGTAAGTGACCTCACACAGCACTGGTGCATGTGCTCTATGAACATGTTCATATTGCAGGTAAGTGACCTCACACAGCACTGGTGCATGTGCTCTATGAACATGTTCATATTGCATGTAAGTGACCTCACACGGTACTGGTGCATGTGCTCTATGAACATGTTCATATTGCAGGTAAGTGACCCTCACACAGCACTGGTGCATGTGCTCTATGAACATATTCATATTGCAGGTAAGTGACCCTCACACAGCACTGGTGCATGTGCTCTATGAACATGTTCATATTGCAGGTAAGTGACCTCACACAGCACTGGTGCATGTGCTCTATGAACATGTTCATATTGCAGGTAAGTGACCCTCACACAGCTCTTGTGCATGTGCTCTATGAACATATTCATATTGCAGGTAAGTGACCTCACACAGCACTGGTGCATGTGCTCTATGAACATGTTCATATTGCAGGTAAGTGACCCTCACACAGCACTGGTGCATGTGCTCTATGAACATGTTCATATTGCAGGTAAGTGATATCTCACACAGCACTGGTGCATGTGCTCTATGAACATGTTCATATTGTAGGTAAGTGACCTCACACAGCACTGATGCATGTGCTCTATGAACATGTTCATATTGCAGGTAAGTGACCCTCACACAGCACTGGTGCATGTGCTCTATGAACATGTTCTTATTCAATATCACTCACTGGATAGCCCCCACTTTCTAATTGCGTCCCAACGGCACCAAGCATGGCCCGACTAGAAAACCATTTCAGGATCACTGAGATTGGCACACCAAACCAGGTCCAACCAACGGAACACCTTCAGTAGGTATGACAGTTAGTTTTACCCTAACACTCAACCTAACTCATTCGTCCCAACGTACTTAGGCCTTGGCATGCGGGGCCATAAAAAGCCTGACTGCCCCAACAAGGTATTGGTATTGAACATCTAATGCCCAATCTGACTTGTATGTGATGGGACTGGTGGGCAAGACAGAATGTCGTATGAAAATTGATACTGGTGCAATTGTGAATGCCGACTCAGTAGACCCATTGGAATATACAGGCAAATCCATTACGCTCACTGGTTTTAGTGGAGAGGCTAAGAGAGTTTCCCTAGCAAAAGTGTGGATTACAGCAGAAGAGTATTGCATGCAATGTACAGTTGCTGCAGTACCCAACAGCCCAGAACAGGTACTCTTAGGATTAGACCTGGGAATATTACAGTACTTGTTAGACCTTGAGCAGCAGCAAAGACCTGGGAATATTACAGTACTTGTTGGACCTTGAGCAGCAGCAAAGACCTGGGAATATTACAGTACTTGTTGGACCTTGAGCAGCAGCAAAGACCTGGGAATATTACAGTACTTGTTAGACCTTGAACAGCAGCAAAGACCTGGGAATATAACAGTACTTGTTGGACCTTGAGCAGCAGCAAAGACCTGGGAATATTACAGTACTTGTTAGACCTTGAGCAGCAGCAAAGACCTGGGAATATTACAGTACTTGTTAGACCTTGAGCAGCAGCAAAGACCTGGGAATATTACATTACTTGTTAGACCTTGAGCAGCAGCAAAGACAAGTAGCAGAAGCTGAGAAGAGCCCTCAAATACTACTGACTAGAGAAGAAAGGAAGAAAGAGGTAGAATTAGACGAGCGTGACATGGTGGCAGATCAAACATCAGAGGCCGGCCTCACCACCATGACGAGCTCTTTGATTTTGATGATGATTTATTCACATCAGGCCCAGTGTACAGTGAACCAGTAACAGACCATACCTGATGGGGAAGCATAGCAACTACACATCCCTAGTCTCGCTAATGATCAGGAGATGTAGAACTGCTGAAGCAGCGGCAGAAGGACGATGAGACACTGGCTGGTATAAGGCTCTAGCAGACCACAATGAGAAGTGGAGGCAGGGGCTGTTGAGGCATCTGCATGATGATGACTCTGGTGAACAATGGGACAGGATTGTTCTCCCCATGGCTAGAAGAAAGCAAGGATTACGGATATTTCTGGCGAGAAAACCAAAGCAGCCATTCGGAAACTGTTTACATGGCCAAGCATGATAAAGTTGTGCAGCAGTGGTGTGCAGCTTGTCCGGACTGTCAAAAAGCTGGTAAAAGCAATCCCATCAGAGCTCCCTTACAACCACTCCCAGTCATAAGTATTCCGGTGGCCTTTGACCTAGTTGGTCCAATTCCCCGAACAGCTCAACGAAACCGGTATTTGCTTTCTTGCATGTGCTTAGGATCTAAGTACCCTGATGCTATACCTCTCAGAAATGTGGAAGCTACCACAGTGGCAGAAGCCATGCTTGAAATATTTTCTAGAATTGGGTTACCTGCAGAGCTATTAACTGATCAGAGCTCAGTTTTTATGAGTCAACTCATGAAGCAGCTGTGTAGCATGTGCGACATCAAACAGCTTCGAACGTCCCCATACCACCCTCAAACTGACAGTGCACTGGAACGGTGGCATGGGTCACTAAAACACTTACTCTGGAAGTGTGAGGAGAGAAGGACTGAGTGGGATCGAATTCTCAAATATTTCTTATTTGCTTATCGTAACTCTCCCCACACCAATACAGGTTTCTCGCCCTTTGAGATCGTTTACGGCAGAGCACTAAGAGGGCCATTGGAACTGCTCCAGGAAGGCTGGACGGAAGGAGAGATGACTGGGTGAACCACCTGGCAGACCATCTGGCTACCACTAGGGTGGTAGTAAAGGAGAGAGAGGAGAAGGCTAAATCAGCCATGAAGAAGCACTATGATGCTGGTACCCAACCTAGAGTCTTTGCACTGGGCCCCATGGTGTTGATCAGGACTCCTGACTTGCGGGAGAAACTGGAAGATGTCTGGGAAGGACCATTTGAGGTGATTAGAGTCATTTCTGACGTACATGTAACCCTTGAGATCACTGTACCAACTAGACAGACAAAGTGACAGGTTGTGCATATTAACCGGGTCAAAGCCTGGATATCACCAGAGGCAGTTGTCTACCGAGCAACAGCAGCAACAACTACAGGAGATGCTCAGTAAACATAGGGCGGTGGTGACGGAGAAATTGGGGAAGACAGACACGGTATCCATGCATATTGACACAAGACCGGCAACACCCATCAGAGCATACCCATACCGGATTCCACCTATTTGGAAGGACCATTTGAGGGAGGAGGTCCGCTCACTAGCTGAGGCAAGCATCCTCAAACCCTCCTTCAGCCCCTGCTCCTCACCCATGGTCCTCGTGAGCCAGACGGCTCGATTCACCTTTGCTTGCGTATCAATGCAGTAACTAATCCAGACCATTACCTCTTGCCGTGAATGCACGACATGCTTGCTCAGATTAGTAATGCCAAATACCGTACTAAGATTGACCTGAACAAGGGCTTCCATCAGATCCCACTCAAGGAAGAAGATCAGTCCAAAACAGAATTCTGCGCTCCATGGGGCAAGTGGCAGTACACAGTTATCTTATGGAACGTGCCTGCTATTTCAGCGATTCATGCACATGATCCTGGCAGACATGCCATCTTTTGCAAATGCTTACAACAGCTCCTTCTTCAGGTGAATACATGGGTATGTGTGTGTGTTTGTGTACATGCATGTTGTGTGAACATGCACAGTGAAACCTCCCTTATCCGGGCAGCGTGGGACCAAGGGGTGCCCGTAACTTAGAAATTGCCTGTAACTTAGAATTTCCCTAGAAATTTCCTTTATTAATTAGTACACATGTATTGTACGTACACACAACCACTAATAATGTTGTGTACACATGTCATTTCAATTCTCACTGTTTTTTAAAGCAAGATGTTATGGTGCTCTGTTTTAGGTTCTCCACTCGGTTCATAGCAGCAGTATCTCTCCATTTCTTTACAAGAAGGAGATGAACGGGGTGTGTATGACCTTGAGACTCAAGCCACTTCAACGCTACATGGAAAGCCTTGCATGCTTTTGTGTCTGACACTGAACTTTGGGCATCCAATTCCTCATCATCACCATTAGAGAAAGAATCATTGATTGACCTTTCACCAACGACTTCACTCACAATTTCATCGTCTGTCGTTAGTTGGGGTACCCACGGTCTTCTGCGTCTTCTTCAAGCCAGTCTTCTGGAGTTTGCCAGTTTGGATCATCTGGACTGTAGCCCAACTGTTGAAAAAGATCTCTAAACTCCATATCTTCAACATTATCTCCACCAGAAAAAACCCAGTTGTATCGTCATGGCTTGTAGCTACACAATGGGAGGTCAGCTGGACTACCAGAACCATCATCTGCTCTACCAGAAGAACCAAGAGCTGTACATACATAAGAACCATCAACTTGACTATCAGCAGAACCATCATCGACTGCACCATCAATCGCAACATGGCAACTACCCACTTTGGAAGGACGAAGGAGCTTGTTCCATCCCTTCACCAAACCGTCATGTGTCCCTTCATCCCATGCATGGGCACACCAGTACACAGCATCCTTTATTGCTAGCTGCTTCAGGAGTTCTAGAACAGAGAGAGAAGATGCTTCATTCTCAAGAATGAGATGGCGTAAAATAAACGTTTTGTATGGCCTCTTCATTGCCTCCACAATTCCTTGATCCATCGGCTGAAGAATCGAGGTAGTATTGGGAGGCAGAAACATGGTGCTAACTTTTCCATCCCTGGACCGTAATATGTCTACTGATGGGTGGGCAGGTGCATTATAACATGTCTACTGATGGGTGGGCAGGTGCATTATAACATGTCTACTGATGGGTGGGTGGGCAGGTGCATTATAACATGTCTACTGATGGGTGGGCAGGTGCATTATAACATGTCTACTGATGGGTGGGCAGGTGCATTATAACATGTCTACTGATGGGTGGGCAGGTGCATTATAACATGTCTACTGATGGGTGGGTGGGCAGGTGCATTATAACATGTCTACTGATGGGTGGGCAGGTGCATTATAACATGTCTACTGATGGGTGGGCAGGTGCATTATAACATGTCTACTGATGGGTGGGCAGGTGCATTATAACATGTCTACTGATGGGTGGGCAGGTGCATCATTATAACATGTCTACTGATGGGTGGGCAGGTGCATTATAACATGTCTACTGATGGGTGGGCAGGTGCATTATAACATGTCTACTGATGGGTGGGCAGGTGCATTATAACATGTCTACTGATGGGTGGGCAGGTGCATTATAACATGTCTACTGATGGGTGGGCAGGTGCATTATAACATGTCTACTGATGGGTGGGCAGGTGCATTATAACATGTCTACTGATGGGTGGGTGGGTGCATTATAACATGTCTACTGATGGGTGGGCAGGTGCATTATAACATGTCTACTGATGGGTGGGCAGGTGCATTATAACATGTCTACTGATGGGTGGGCAGGTGCATTATAACATGTCTACTGATGGGTGGGCAGGTGCATTATAACATGTCTACTGATGGGTGGGCAGGTGCATTATAACATGTCTACTGATGGGTGGGCAGGTGCATTATAACATGTCTACTGATGGGTGGGCAGGTGCATTATAACATGTCTACTGATGGGTGGGCAGGTGCATTATAACATGTCTACTGATGGGTGGGCAGGTGCATTATAACATGTCTACTGATGGGTGGGCAGGTGCATTATAACATGTCTACTGATGGGTGGGCAGGTGCATTATAACATGTCTACTGATGGGTGGGCAGGTGCATTATAACATGTCTACTGATGGGTGGGCAGGTGCATTATAACATGTCTACTGATGGGTGGGCAGGTGCATTATAACATGTCTACTGATGGGTGGGCAGGTGCATTATAACATGTCTACTGATGGGTGGGCAGGTGCATTATCAAGAAGCAATGAGATGTTATATTCAATGTTATTTAACATAAGGCACAAACCTCTCATGAAGCCATGATGCAAACAATGTGGAATCCATCCAAGCCTTTTTTGAGAGTAATAGTGCACAGGGAGAGAGCTCATGTCCATATGCTTGAAGCAACAGGGTTTTGCACTTGTGTGTACAAACCTCAATGGCAGCCTGCATGTCCCAGCAGCATTAGAACAGCTAATATGCTAACTCTTGCTTTTGATTTTTTTAAATTTTTAGCTTCCCTTTCCTCACTGTGTGCGAGAGTCCTGGAAGGTTACGCACAGTGTGCGAGAGTCCTGGAAGGTTCCGCAAAGTGTGCGAGAGTCTGTGCGAGAGTCCTGGAAGGCATGAGTCGCCACCATAATCCAGCTCATCTGCATTAAAAACTTGGCTTAGAGTGTATCCTTCCTCTTCCATCTTACTCAGTAATTTTCTTTGAAATGCACACTGCACACACAGCTGAAGCATCAGCAGAGAGTGATTCTCCTTGAAGGGATAGACATCTAATTCCATGTCTGCAAGAGAATTTATGCAACCAACCAGAACTAGCCTTGAAAGATTCTACATATCTGTCTGGATAGAGAATCTTGTACAGCTGCAGTGCCTTCTCTTGCAGAACTGGTCCAGACACAGGAGCACCCTTCATTGCTGAATGAACCAGATGTAAGCAGCTTTGTCCAGCTTCTCAAAGACTGAAAGTTAGCTGGTTTTACAATGCATCTCTTCTTAGCATAGGAGGGATAGTCACTGGCTGAAACATGCCTCTCAATCTTATCACTCCCTTTCCATATATCAGCAATAGTGGACTTGGGAATATCGTGTACACTGGATAACCTTTGTGACTTACCTTTCTTTAGCTCACTAATAATCGCCAGCTTCTTTTCTAATGTTTCAACATTGAGACACCTATTCTTCCCCACACATTCCTCTGACACTGCTGCAGACACGAGACAGAAAGTCGGTAAGGGTCGTTTAGCGTGATCGGTAAAGGGGTATTTTTAAGCTTTAGCTGCCCGGTAGAAGGAGGTGCCCGTATATTGGGAGAATGGAGAAGGGAGGTTTCACTGTACCTGCACATTGGGGATTGTGTTGGCAGTCCCTGTATTGGTCCATTTTTAAATGGCAGACAAAAAAAAAGTTATATCTCAAGCTAGACCTCACTTTGGCAGCTTCTTAGTATTATAAACTGTCTTCTTCTGATTTTGACGACAGAAACACTTTGGGAATGCCTTGAAGCCTTCGCAAAGGTAGTCAACTGGCAGGCCCAGAAACTGTTAAAACAGTGTAATTTGGTCCTCAATATCTTAATCTACTTCCCCCCACACACACATAACTTGCATACTGTATGTCTGCTGGGCATAATTTTACTACCAGAAGACTCGTGCATTGTCACGACAAATCCATTTCTTAATTTAGCACCTTCTAACCTTCTCAATAATCACCTTGGAATTTATTCTCTCGCCGTTTCAACTACATGCTCTAGTGTTCATCAGGAATAATGAGATGCTAAGACTTGCATACACTTGATATATACCAGTAGCTAGCTAGTGACCATGTCATACAAACCACACCCTGGCACACGCGTCCAGCACGTGAACCGGATGTGGCAAAATACAAAAACATAATAATAGCAAATAAGCCAAAAAATATAATAATAATAGTAGGAATGCACCCATGTAGACCATGCACCCATGTAGACCACAACCAGTAAATGACCCAGTAAATGACCCTTTACCATTTAAATTCTTTTTCAACATAACACATGTCATGTTTTA
The DNA here is from genome assembly GCA_028752905.1 of Cladorhizidae sp. MBARI D1340-BT2. Lineage (NCBI taxonomy): Eukaryota > Metazoa > Porifera > Demospongiae > Poecilosclerida > Cladorhizidae > Cladorhizidae sp. MBARI D1340-BT2. The sequence continues at coordinate 35,941,572 of JAQNBH010000005.1, read as the reverse complement.
TTCCTATTGTTGACTGTACCTTGTGCACCATGCTGTCCACTACACAAACACCAGCACATACCATAACATCTTGCTTTTGTCGCATGCACCTTCGTTAGGTCATCTACAGCCTCCTTCAAGGTCTGTTAACAGTTGAGTAAACAATAGCTAGCATCGCTTAGTAGGGCTTACAACAGAGAAATCCAGCCAGGAGTACTCAAAAGTGAAGGGATTTAGAGTTGTTTGTAGTAACATTAGGCAGAAATCTTCATTTAGGGGAGACTTGTTCATGGCCAGTTGCTCGCTCGGCTTAGTCATTTTGATGACGATCTATACCCAATGTGGTCGGAAGCTTGAACTACGAATTATCGTACGCAAATTATGCGATTGGGAGAGGGGGAAAAGAGGGGAGGGGGGAGGAAGAGGCAGAAACAAAACCTTGAAGCTTCTTATCCAGACATGCAGCTATCCACCAGGGCAACGAATATGCTAGCGGATTTAATTCCTCCTTCACACGCGGATTGGTTTGCTGGGATTGATCCCCTATGAGGGGGAACAGATCTGCTAACAGTACTCTGTGAGCATAATATATTAATCTAGCTATCCTAGAACAGATCTGTTAGCGGAACTGATGATCCTAGCTGTGCATGACATGATTATGTAGCCATCCTGGAACAGATCTAGTACTAATCCCACCCAGAAAATCTGGCTACTTGATTTTGACTTGTAGACCATCAGTATATACTCTTTCTCCCTAATCAAGGTCATCACTCATGTTTCTATATATATATATATATGTACTGTAAAGTGATATGTACTGTAAAGTGATAATAATTAATAATAATAATGGTCAGGAAGGTGTGCGGTTGCAATTTCGACTGAGGACTGGGTTGTTAGAGGATAAGAAGAGATGTGGGAGAGTTAGGGATGGGAGGTGTATCATGTGTGATAGTGGACCAGAGGAAGATGTGGAACATTTCTTGGTGATGTGCGGGGAATTTGAGAGGGATCGGCTGGCACTGATGGATGAGGTGCGCAGAATTGTAGGGGCAGGACAGTGGCTGGATGAATTTAGAAGAGTGGGTAAGGATGGCAAGGTGGCATTGCTTTTGGGGAAAGATGTGGAGGGAGTAAGTGATGCAGTGATGGAGGAGGTGGGCACGTGTGTTATATATTGGGTAGGGAAGTGGTGGCAGAGGAGAAAGGAACTGTTAATGGTGAACTGAGGGATGATCTTTGGTCCCCTCCCCTCCCCCCCTCCTTGAGCAGCGGGACACTCATAACTTAATATTGTGGTATTTTTAAGTACTTTTGATTTTTCTTTAATAGTTACTGACATATATAGTCCAATACTGTGTTGTAACATATTTATGGCCTTAACAGGCTCAGCAATATGAAGATTAAATCATCAACCAAAGGTGTATATATAACTCGAAACAGTCCACTTCATCTCTGTATTACACTTTTCATCATTCTATCTTGTATATATAATGCTAATCATAATGTATATATGAGTTTCCTGAATTCCTGAGTTGAAGTGGTACAATAAGGTCAATTCCAATTTCATGCCATGGATTGTTTGTGAACTGGTATTAGATTTCTCAAACTTCTTCTTATTCACATACTGGCACACTATAGATATAGGAATTCATATATAATATTATTCCAAATGGCATCAGTCTAATTGGCATAAATGACACAGACAGCCAAGTAACATTTTGACTCAAAATATAAAACAAAGCCATTCTAATATATATATAATTATATATATAATATATATAATTATAGTAGCTACATGCTTGCAGTAAAGGTACCAAGTTGACTGATTGTGGCTAATATGTAACTTTGTTCTGACTTAACTCTTACCAAAATGTCCTCCAAGATTATCAGCATGGGCAAGACTCGGCTACCGTGTTTCTGCTTAACTTCACCATTAATCCACTGCTTCAACTTTTCTTTAAAAGCACATATCTTCTTGTACTTAAATCCCTTGATTATTCTGGATAGTTCTCTTATGCGCAGTCACTCCAGTAAGACATTTGTCATCATTGTGATCCAAGCTCTCTAGTGCCAAGTAAGAGGTGATTTTTGCAGAAGCAAGTGATTGATATCGATGATGGTAGCTTACCTGGAATGGCGACCCTGAATCTTCCTGCAATTTAACCCCTACAATTCCTGCTGGTCCACTTATATATTTGTTTGTTTGTTTGTGTGTTTGTGTTTGTTTGTATGTTTGTCTGATAAACAAACATAAGTGTGCCATACTTGGAAGTCCAAGTTTACAATGTTCAGCCCGTGTGATCGTGATCTTAGTAGGGCCAACCTGGTGACCTCCCTGGAGTGCCGATGATGAATGAATGTTTTTCATATACTTTTTGGAGAGTGGCTGCTTTAGGCTTATAACGAAATTGTCATGCTAAAGAAGTTCGCTCAAAATAATCAAAATATTACCTAAAAAATGCTAGCATTATTCTAAATTATTCTAAAATCTTCAGCTAGCATTATTTAATAAGACCTATATAGTTGCTGGCCTATGATTGGTTAAAAATCATGCAAGTTTATTCACACATAGTTTTGATGTGGTTTTAGGTTAATTGGTGTTCCTTGCTCAATGTGCAAGCATGCTCAGCTTAATTACATTGTGTACAAGTACACTCAGTTTGTTCAGGCTGTTCTCCATCTCTCTTGAGACTGGAATCCAACATGAGTGCTTGTTTTGAGAAGCATTATTAACGTTTGATTAATTACCAGTGCTGTAAGAGACAAGGTTTACTAACCTACACACAGTCATTTGGCAAAGAACAAAAACATGGGCTGAGACAATAGGCAGCTTCTTTTGAAGAGAAAGATGGCCTTCTTTTTAACCATAGTGAGAGGACTCGGCATTTGGTGGCTCTCACCTTCACTGTGTTGTGGTGGATTAGAAAGAGCTTATCAAAGCTTGCCACAATGGTATAATGGTGGTCACTTTGGAGACAAGACGATGAGCAAGGTTTGTCTCTTACAAATTACAAAATTATGTTTAATTAGCTAGAGTGCTCTCCCTGTGGGTTTGTCCATGCAAGAGAAGTAGCAGTTTTAAATTATAAGTGCAATGTGAAAATACCCCGACCCGCTCATTTCCTTTTGGAAAAGGAGGTGGAGCATCACTTGCCTCAACCCTGCATGACATTGCTTGCCATCGAGTTACAATATTACTTGGACAATGTTGGCATGCAGTATTTCTGTTGTAAGCTATATACAGGTCCCATTAAATTTTGTTTCATTTTCATCTGTGAAGGTTTCTGAGACATGTTGAATGAGATGATGTTGGGGGATATTGTAAAAGGTGTGATATATGTCAGAGAGTAAACAACCGGCTAGGAATGGCCTAGGCTGAGTTAACTCTGATCCCTGTAAATTCAAGTTTGGAGGCAACTTGGCATTGACCTAATAGGTGAGTTGATACATTGATTGTTTTTTTAAATCTTGCTATGAATCCTGCTATATTTGTATGTAAACCTCATACTATCTTTCAGTGGATTTCTTTCCTTATTAACTATCTACTCATTACAGGTCCTTTTTCTGAATCACAGCGAGGAAACAAATATATCATTACTGGTACTGATTACTTTTCCAAGTGGCCCGAGGCCGCACCTGTTTCTGACAAGACAGCGATTGGTGTAGCTGATTTTCTTTTTTCTGTCTTTTGTTGGCATGGATGGCCAAAGATGATCATGTCTGATCAAGGGAGGGAATCTGTTAACATTATACGTGAAATAATATAGGACACCTGTGAAATGTGAATGTCTACTCAAGATGACAAGCAGGTCCGAAAAGTGTTTTATGATAGTTCACTAATGTCTGGGTATGATGACTCACCTTTGTGTGCAGTAAACAGATGTGGCACATGTGAGGGTGTGTCAACTAAAATTGTGGCAAGTATATTCACTGTTTGGACATGCCAAGTTTTGGCAGCAAAGGAACGCTGAAGAAGTGCTGCAAATTCAGGATCAATGCAGATAGTGATGGTGTGTACATAAACAGTGCACAGATGGTTTTGCTACTTGCCCCATAATTCTATTCTGAGCTAATCCAATAATTGTGTATAATGTTATAGGAACCAAAACTGCTTCATCAAAATTACTACAGGTACTCGTTCACCAGTCCTAGAAGTAATTAGATAGATTGTTGTTTAGCATTTCAAAGTAAAATACTTGCAATCTTTCACAGGCTAGTACATCATGTGGCGAGTGGCTACCATAAAATCATGTCAAGTGTGTAAAGAAGACCTCAACACACTGACAGGCTGGGAATGTGATAAAAACATGAAAAATCACAAAATCTATAGTGGATAATTCATCATAAAGTTGCACTGATAATACTCAAATGTGTTCAACCTTAATTCAATATTCGATAGATGCATTTGCTCAGGTTACCATGGGCAGCCAGCCACTCTGGGTATCAGAAGGGGAACGGTGCATCTTTTTGCATTATTGCGCTCATAATTAACATGTATTATAGAATTTCAGGCTAGTATATATGTATTTGAATGAATATATTTTTGCACAGATTATAGATGCATACTTGTACTTGATCATGGAGGAAGCAAATAAGGACCACAAATCTGCATATTGCATCACCTGCTTCTTTTATATGGGACTATGCAGAGCTGATTGTGGCAATATCAACACAGATTGGATAAAGGTAATTTATATTTTAATAATAAATATATTAATGTTTACCAATGCAGATGGACTGTTTTTCATTTGAAAATTTATTTACCAGCAATCTCATTATCATTAACTGTAGTGGACTTTGATGTGAATGAACTAATTCTTTGAAAATCAATCGCTTGAAAAACATCTGGTGAGTATGGTAGGCAATATTTCATTTTCAAACACTACCACGATGAGTTAATGGTATATAGTCTTTGGCATAAAAAGAGCCCCTGAGTTTTGGTAAAACAGTAGCCAATCATGCAATGTCTATACCAAACAAGATAAACACATGACAAAGTTCTTCTTAAATATGTATGTTTATGGAATAGCAGATAGTCTAGCCAAGTTTTGAGTTTTCTCCTGGATGATGTGATGGCCCAAGGTATTTAATATGAAGCATCACATGCATGCATCCATCATGCATTCATGTGTTCTGCTAAAATAGTACAGCAAATAATAATGCAACTAATGGTCTTTTGAAGTGGCAATTTTTTTTTAATATCATTATATTTATGTATGATAGATCAGAGCAGACAAACAGCCTTGATTGCCAAGTCTTTTATGCATGGTAAGCTATCCTCCTCCTTTTGTAATGTATATCAGGGAGTGCACTACATAGCATTCCTAGATTGGTTGCACTGCTATTTTAATCTTTACAGTATGCACGTTTCCAAGCATTGGACTTGCAATTCAAGTTTTGTCAGGTTGGTCACACTTGTATACTAATTTAAGATTTTGTCTCTTTGCCAATACCTTTATCCTCCATATATATATATTCCTCAGCTAAGACAAAAGATGATTGAAGAAAACAAACAAACCAACATTTCTTTAGCATTTGATATAACTTGTAATAACTGCAATCATAGTAGCATATGAAGTATACTTATTATTATAGCAAGGTGTTATATATTATTACTTTATTGATTCATTAACAAATGCAAATTTTAATCATTTTAATTTTGTATGAGGTTTGGAGAGTTGTGTGTATATATATATGTAGGAGCTGGATTTTGGCTGGTGAATATGAAAAAGTGGGGAAGGATAGGCTGTTGAGGAAATGTGGAGAGAGTCTGAGATGCAGTGATAGAGGAGGTGGGTGAGTGTGTTATGCTTTGAGTTGGAAGTAGTGGAAGAGGAGAAAGGAACTAACTGTCGTATGGCGAGTAGATGAATGATCTTTGGTTCCCTCCCATCCCATGCTTAGCTACTTAACTGCTGTTGTCTGTTGTTCTTATCTATAACAACATATTTGTTAGACTAGGCTCATTAGTATTACACAAAGTTTAGCAGGCCTGGAGGAAGCTAACAATTATTGGTAGGGCCAAAATGGGTTAGGAAGCCAATGGTATAATACAATGCCATGTTTAGGGGTAAAGAATAAAGTCTGTATAATCATGAATGAAAAACAAAACTTATTAAACATCTTTCTCCTGTGATCACACTTGCCAACAAATGCACTAGCTATATCTATCTTACTAAGAGAATCTGTATGTACCTTGTGTACATGCAGTACCATTAGATTTTTAATCTTTTCTGTGTCATGAAGCTACGATGGTAATTTTCACTCTTCGTAAGGCACTAAAAGAACGTTCTGAAGTAGCATTTGTTGCTGGCATTACTAACAGGAGTTGCATGATGCAGCATACATGGCTGAGTAGCTCTTTTTGGCCTGCACTGAGGGATTGAAAGTAGTCCGTGATATTTAATATCGTAACATCAGCCCCATTTACTTCAGCAGTACGTTTAAAATCAATACAAAGGTAAGAAGTTGAGAACTTAGGAAACTTGGTTGAAATCATCTTTATAAAATGAGCAAACAAATTCTATTTCATCTTCAAAAGCTGCTGCTTTTCTCAAAAGCTTCTCCAGGTTGCAGTAAACATTGTAACCAGGTTCTTCAAAGCGACTCTTCAGGCAATTTGTGAAGTTGTCAATAGCTTCATAGTATTGCTGTCGAAAATAGAGCTTAGCAGACATGTGAAAATCACCACTAGATTCCCCAATTTCATAACGCCGTGGTGTCTTCCATTGACGTGGAAGTTGTGGATCACTCACATCCACCAATTGAGCAAATATGTTAACTTTCTCCAAAAACAATCATACAGTTGTTCTGTACCAAAAGTATCAATTACCATCGTGCCAATATGCTGACCTTCTGCAGCAGATATAGTAATGCTGCACTCAGGTTGTCTGTATGTCGAAACAACATTTCACCCAAGTATACACCAAAAAGGAAGTCAAAAGATTTCATCTCATCTGTGAAGAAACTCCAATAATTCTGGCCTTTGTTTCAGTATCCCTCGCCAAATCAAGTGCTTCATCCCATGTTAACTTGTAGAACAGAGTAATTGTTGATGATACCTTACAGTCCACCTACTGGGACAAAGTACTCTAATGCCTGCTAATGTAGTCATCATTAGCTTGCTTCAAGTCTCGAAATAGACATTCATGCCTAGGTGTGAATTTAATTAACTTGGGTAGGGAAGTGGTGGCAGAGGAGAAAGGAACTGTTATATGGTGAGCTGAGGAATGATCTTTGGTCCACTCCTGTCCCCCCCTTCCTGAGCAGCGGGACACTCGTAACTTAATATTGTGGATAATTTTATTAATTAAGTACTGTTGACTTATTTTTAAAATATAGATTGTTATTAGGTTAGTTACTAAATAGTTTCACACTGTGCTGTATTAGATATGTGATGGCCTTAACAGGCTCAGCAATAGCAACATTAAATCATTAACTTTATGATTCCATATGTCACATCAAGTGCATCTCGCATGAGCTTCGTCTGTTTTACTGAATCACTTACTGCTAGATTAATAGAGTGTCCATAGCAGTGGGTAAAAACCGCACGGGGTTCCAGATCAAGGATCCTTTTGGCGACACCAGATTTTGCTCCCCTCATGGTGCAGCTCCATCATAGCACTGGCCCCGAAGCTTGCATAAGGGTAAATTAAGCCTAACCATGGAATCCTTACTTGTCAGTGTTTCAGCATCAATACGTGGAACTTGGTATAAGCCTATGAATTCTTAAAAAAACCTTGAACCGCCTGCTCATTATTGGAAATGTCTGTTGCCTCATCGATCATAGATCATAACAGTGAGGTAAGGTGACTGTTGAAGTAAAGCTGTAATATTTCTGAGAATATTATTAGCCATAACACCAAGAATGTCATTCTGAATTTGATGTGAAGTATATTTGCAAGACTTGCGATTCAACCATTCAATCATTTCAGTATCATCTTCACCATTCATCTTCAGCAGTTGAAGAAAATTTCCATCTCCTTCATCCCCATCACCTCTCAGAGCTAACCCTTGTCTAGCCAAATATCGAATGCTAGACACAATCTTTAGAAGCATTTTGCAATTGTACTCTCTTTCTTTGGCATGTTGTTGTACAAGTTGCTCCCCAACATCTTTGTCGTAGCTGGAATTCTGATGACTACATCAACTGTTTCTTGATGACAGTCACTTAGTTGATGTTTTTGGAATAAACTGGTTGCATTTTTCCAATTACTAAATCCTGTGGATGTTAAATTTAGTGATTTACTAAATGATACACACACACACCAAAACTATTGAGACATACTTACGAAGGCTGGTGCAGCTTTAGAATACCTCATTTTCCCATGTTTGAAGCCTGTCACACAAGTGTGGCAGTAAACAACATCTTTTAACTCAGAAATGGCCATTGCTTGAGCCAAGTGGATTGAAATGACCGACAAACAACACTCTTTACCCCAAAAGATCGCTTGGGGAATTTAAAATTAGTGGGCTGGTGAGGAGCAGTAGGAAGTTCTGGGACCTAACTTAAAAGAGCAACCATTGTAACAAGAGCACATGGTACAGCACATGACCAGAATATTCTAGAACTAGCTAATGACAGCTGGCAGACTAGTAATTGCATGCCAGCTGGCACATTCATTTACAAGCAATTGGCTGTTTTAGCTTGCATGCTTCACAAACTTTGGGAGTGTAGTAATACATGACATTCTGAGAGTTTTTGATGAATGCACTGGCTACTCTAAAAATTCAAACTCAAGATCAGCAAAATATTAATTGAAGTAAAGAGCCAAATATTGGTAGGGCCGAAGCCCTACCTGCCCTATAGGCTCCTCCGGGCCTGTTTAGTGTCACAATAATGCTGTGTATGTGATCATCTTCAACAGTACATATCAAGATTTTTAAAAAATTACTGCCTCCACATCAAATAACCCCCACCCCCCTCCGCCCCCCCCCCCCCTACACACACACACCAAAAAAGTCTATACTCATATGAATTGGCTAGTGGAAATTTCCATACCTACTTTTCCTTCCATGACTTGGTTATATACAACAAGGTCTTATTTCGTTAATAATTTTTTTTAATAGATAGAGTGAGGTGGGCTGACCCTTGACCAGAGAGGTCTCCTCCCAGCGCTAAGTTTAACGGCCATAAATGACTCTTTTCAACTACCCCAATAAAGACAGAGAACATGGAGTCAGGACCGGAGCAGTCTCTCAAAACTCTCTTCTATCGCCAGCTACTAGGAGAAACCACTCACTCACTACCTTTATTAAGTCAAGGCTTTCCCTGGATCAGCAGTCAGATTATTTGGAGGCCGAGAGTACCAGGGATGGTCACTGTTCTATCTAGAAATTAGGGGGAGAAGCTTTTGTACCTAACCATGCAGGACAAAATTTGTATTAAAATTCCTGGACCTTTTGTGGAAGCCCCCTCCCCTGCCCCCCCAGTAGATAGATCCTGACCTGAGAGTGTGAGATTAGGACATGACATGTACGTGCAAATCACATATGAAAGATAAATTATAAAAGCCTGCATTATAAAAAGATTCATCATTTGACAAGAAAAAGTTTTAATCTTATTTAAGAATATACATCTTGGACTCCTGTTAGCAAATCACATCAATAACTTTATTCATGTCAACGCTACATCTTTATGAACATACATAGTATCAAAGCATTTAGTCCTTCTTCACCCATTGTTGAGCACAAAAGTGATTTGATAAATTTTAGTGATGAAGTACTTTGCTCAATGATCACAGGAATCAAAAGTAATTAGTATACATGGTAATGTTGGGATATAATTGCTGATTCATTTCTTGTAAAGTGTCATGAATTGTATCAGGTCTTTCCCCATTGTCCTGCCAAAGCCTCTGCCATAGCTGGGCTTCTTGCACTAGATACTGGATGCTAGGTACAAAATAGGCAGAAATTTTTCCTGTGTTAGTTGTTAAAAGTAAACTAGGAGTAAGTCCTAACCACTGTGTTGCAACTTTGTTACAGTGACAAAATTGCGATGATAATTCAGAAATCAAGTTGTCAAGATAAGGAACAAGAAGAGCTCGCCTCCAGTATGCTTTACCACTAGCATTGTTTGTGTGGCACATCTATGAGGCACAGAAATTTGAATGTTTACAACCTCAGCCATTGCAAGCACACTCCCATACATCATTTGAAAAAAATTATTGTGCTCTTTTCTCATATCTTTGAATATATCTGAATCTGTTGGTATGCTGCAATAATTTCCATACTGAATCCCTAAAGCATAGTTGCTACTGATGATGTAAAGCTGAAAAAATATCTGGCACACTAATGGATGATGATGTAGTTTACTGACATAGGAGACCATTTGCTTCAGTTACTGTTTGGCTATCCCACTGGGTGCCAGAATCCTGTCTTGAATGACTGTTATCTAGACATTTAATGAAATACACATAATATATTATCTGAAAATCTTATATCTTTCAACCCAGTGAGTTGCACAAAGCAGCTTAACTTCCTTGATTGGGATCAAATTCTTAGTTCTGATCAATTTGTAGTTCTCTATATGCTTTTCTAAATACCTTTGCCTTTTTGGTGAGTATTTAAAAAACAATCTTAGCTAAGTGATTTTAGATCGTATTTCTGGCACTGATAATGCTCTTGAGAGAGATCATGCCACAACAATGGAAGTAGGAAGCTTTAGGAGCAAACTTCATGAAATTTGCTGCACAACCATTTCAGTGCCCTACCTGTTGGGGATCACCCGCCTTGGCAGGCCACAACTACAAGTCCCGACATGAAGAATGATAGCTAAGAGGGAAAACCTAGAACATGAACTGATATAATGTGATGAATGTAATGTATGCATAAGTAGTGACACGAGGTAAAGGGGCTAAAGGGTCTAAAAGGGGAGCACCATCACCCCACCTCATGTCAGGCTTGGGATTCTGAAATAGTTTTTGTGAAGCTTATCAATCTTGTTTAATCCTGTAGTTGTCAGTAGTATGGAGACATTGTAGATCACAGAGGTTGATCTATAACACCACCATATTCCCAGCACCATCATAAGTTTGTGCTT
>JAQNBH010000005.1:35911811-35930452 GCA_028752905.1 Cladorhizidae sp. MBARI D1340-BT2 | reverse complement strand
TGAGGGTCACTTACCTGCAATATGAACATGTTCATAGAGCACATGCACCAGTGCTGTGTGAGGTCACTTACCTGCAATATGAACATGTTCATAGAGCACATGCACCAGTGCTGTGTGAGGGTCACTTACCTGCAATATGAACATGTTCATAGAGCACATGCACCAGTGCTGTGTGAGGTCACTTACCTGCAATATGAACATGTTCATAGAGCACATGCACCAGTGCTGTGTGAGGGTCACTTACCTGCAATATGAACATGTTCATAGAGCACATGCACCAGTGCTGTGTGAGGGTCACTTACCTGCAATATGAACATGTTCATAGAGCACATGCACCAGTGCTGTGTGAGGTCACTTACCTGCAATATGAACATGTTCATAGAGCACATGCACCAGTGCTGTGTGAGGGTCACTTACCTGCAATATGAACATGTTCATAGAGCACATGCACCAGTGCTGTGTGAGGGTCACTTACCTGCAATATGAACATGTTCATAGAGCACATGCACCAGTGCTGTGTGAGGTCACTTACCTGCAATATGAACATGTTCATAGAGCACATGCACCAGTGCTGTGTGAGGTCACTTACCTGCAATATGAACATGTTCATAGAGCACATGCACCAGTGCTGTGTGAGGGTCACTTACCTGCAATATGAACATGTTCATAGAGCACATGCACCAGTGCTGTGTGAGGGTCACTTACCTGCAATATGAACATGTTCATAGAGCACATGCACCAGTGCTGTGTGAGGGTCACTTACCTGCAATATGAACATGTTCATAGAGCACATGCACCAGTGCTGTGTGAGGTCACTTACCTGCAATATGAACATGTTCATAGAGCACATGCACCAGTGCTGTGTGAGGTCACTTACCTGCAATATGAACATGTTCATAGAGCACATGCACCAGTGCTGTGTGAGGGTCACTTACCTGCAATATGAACATGTTCATAGAGCACATGCACCAGTGCTGTGTGAGGGTCACTTACCTGCAATATGAACATGTTCATAGAGCACATGCACCAGTGCTGTGTGAGGTCACTTACCTGCAATATGAACATGTTCATAGAGCACATGCACCAGTGCTGTGTGAGGTCACTTACCTGCAATATGAACATGTTCATAGAGCACATGCACCAGTGCTGTGTGAGGGTCACTTACCTGCAATATGAACATGTTCATAGAGCACATGCACCAGTGCTGTGTGAGGTCACTTACCTGCAATATGAACATGTTCATAGAGCACATGCACCAGTGCTGTGTGAGGTCACTTACCTGCAATATGAACATGTTCATAGAGCACATGCACCAGTGCTGTGTGAGGTCACTTACCTGCAATATGAACATGTTCATAGAGCACATGCACCAGTGCTGTGTGAGGTCACTTACCTGCAATATGAACATGTTCATAGAGCACATGCACCAGTGCTGTGTGAGGGTCACTTACCTGCAATATGAACATGTTCATAGAGCACATGCACCAGTGCTGTGTGAGGTCACTTACCTGCAATATGAACATGTTCATAGAGCACATGCACCAGTGCTGTGTGAGGGTCACTTACCTGCAATATGAACATGTTCATAGAGCACATGCACCAGTGCTGTGTGAGGTCACTTACCTGCAATATGAACATGTTCATAGAGCACATGCACCAGTGCTGTGTGAGGTCACTTACCTGCAATATGAACATGTTCATAGAGCACATGCACCAGTGCTGTGTGAGGGTCACTTACCTGCAATATGAACATGTTCATAGAGCACATGCACCAGTGCTGTGTGAGGTCACTTACCTGCAATATGAACATGTTCATAGAGCACATGCACCAGTGCTGTGTGAGGGTCACTTACCTGCAATATGAACATGTTCATAGAGCACATGCACCAGTGCTGTGTGAGGGTCACTTACCTGCAATATGAACATGTTCATAGAGCACATGCACCAGTGCTGTGTGAGGTCACTTACCTGCAATATGAACATGTTCATAGAGCACATGCACCAGTGCTGTGTGAGGTCACTTACCTGCAATATGAACATGTTCATAGAGCACATGCACCAGTGCTGTGTGAGGTCACTTACCTGCAATATGAACATGTTCATAGAGCACATGCACCAGTGCTGTGTGAGGTCACTTACCTGCAATATGAACATGTTCATAGAGCACATGCACCAGTGCTGTGTGAGGTCACTTACCTGCAATATGAACATGTTCATAGAGCACATGCACCAGTGCTGTGTGAGGTCACTTACCTGCAATATGAACATGTTCATAGAGCACATGCACCAGTGCTGTGTGAGGGTCACTTACCTGCAATATGAACATGTTCATAGAGCACATGCACCAGTGCTGTGTGAGGTCACTTACCTGCAATATGAACATGTTCATAGAGCACATGCACCAGTGCTGTGTGAGGGTCACTTACCTGCAATATGAACATGTTCATAGAGCACATGCACCAGTGCTGTGTGAGGGTCACTTACCTGCAATATGAACATGTTCATAGAGCACATGCACCAGTGCTGTGTGAGGTCACTTACCTGCAATATGAACATGTTCATAGAGCACATGCACCAGTGCTGTGTGAGGGTCACTTACCTGCAATATGAACATGTTCATAGAGCACATGCACCAGTGCTGTGTGAGGTCACTTACCTGCAATATGAACATGTTCATAGAGCACATGCACCAGTGCTGTGTGAGGGTCACTTACCTGCAATATGAACATGTTCATAGAGCACATGCACCAGTGCTGTGTGAGGTCACTTACCTGCAATATGAACATGTTCATAGAGCACATGCACCAGTGCTGTGTGAGGTCACTTACCTGCAATATGAACATGTTCATAGAGCACATGCACCAGTGCTGTGTGAGGGTCACTTACCTGCAATATGAACATGTTCATAGAGCACATGCACCAGTGCTGTGTGAGGTCACTTACCTGCAATATGAACATGTTCATAGAGCACATGCACCAGTGCTGTGTGAGGTCACTTACCTGCAATATGAACATGTTCATAGAGCACATGCACCAGTGCTGTGTGAGGGTCACTTACCTGCAATATGAACATGTTCATAGAGCACATGCACCAGTGCTGTGTGAGGTCACTTACCTGCAATATGAACATGTTCATAGAGCACATGCACCAGTGCTGTGTGAGGTCACTTACCTGCAATATGAACATGTTCATAGAGCACATGCACCAGTGCTGTGTGAGGGTCACTTACCTGCAATATGAACATGTTCATAGAGCACATGCACCAGTGCTGTGTGAGGTCACTTACCTGCAATATGAACATGTTCATAGAGCACATGCACCAGTGCTGTGTGAGGTCACTTACCTGCAATATGAACATGTTCATAGAGCACATGCACCAGTGCTGTGTGAGGTCACTTACCTGCAATATGAACATGTTCATAGAGCACATGCACCAGTGCTGTGTGAGGGTCACTTACCTGCAATATGAACATGTTCATAGAGCACATGCACCAGTGCTGTGTGAGGGTCACTTACCTGCAATATGAACATGTTCATAGAGCACATGCACCAGTGCTGTGTGAGGTCACTTACCTGCAATATGAACATGTTCATAGAGCACATGCACCAGTGCTGTGTGAGGGTCACTTACCTGCAATATGAACATGTTCATAGAGCACATGCACCAGTGCTGTGTGAGGGTCACTTACCTGCAATATGAACATGTTCATAGAGCACATGCACCAGTGCTGTGTGAGGTCACTTACCTGCAATATGAACATGTTCATAGAGCACATGCACCAGTGCTGTGTGAGGGTCACTTACCTGCAATATGAACATGTTCATAGAGCACATGCACCAGTGCTGTGTGAGGGTCACTTACCTGCAATATGAACATGTTCATAGAGCACATGCACCAGTGCTGTGTGAGGGTCACTTACCTGCAATATGAACATGTTCATAGAGCACATGCACCAGTGCTGTGTGAGGTCACTTACCTGCAATATGAACATGTTCATAGAGCACATGCACCAGTGCTGTGTGAGGGTCACTTACCTGCAATATGAACATGTTCATAGAGCACATGCACCAGTGCTGTGTGAGGTCACTTACCTGCAATATGAACATGTTCATAGAGCACATGCACCAGTGCTGTGTGAGGGTCACTTACCTGCAATATGAACATGTTCATAGAGCACATGCACCAGTGCTGTGTGAGGTCACTTACCTGCAATATGAACATGTTCATAGAGCACATGCACCAGTGCTGTGTGAGGTCACTTACCTGCAATATGAACATGTTCATAGAGCACATGCACCAGTGCTGTGTGAGGGTCACTTACCTGCAATATGAACATGTTCATAGAGCACATGCACCAGTGCTGTGTGAGGTCACTTACCTGCAATATGAACATGTTCATAGAGCACATGCACCAGTGCTGTGTGAGGGTCACTTACCTGCAATATGAACATGTTCATAGAGCACATGCACCAGTGCTGTGTGAGGTCACTTACCTGCAATATGAACATGTTCATAGAGCACATGCACCAGTGCTGTGTGAGGTCACTTACCTGCAATATGAACATGTTCATAGAGCACATGCACCAGTGCTGTGTGAGGTCACTTACCTGCAATATGAACATGTTCATAGAGCACATGCACCAGTGCTGTGTGAGGGTCACTTACCTGCAATATGAACATGTTCATAGAGCACATGCACCAGTGCTGTGTGAGGGTCACTTACCTGCAATATGAACATGTTCATAGAGCACATGCACCAGTGCTGTGTGAGGTCACTTACCTGCAATATGAACATGTTCATAGAGCATCATGCACCAGTGCTGTGTGAGGTCACTTACCTGCAATATGAACATGTTCATAGAGCACATGCACCAGTGCTGTGTGAGGGTCACTTACCTGCAATATGAACATGTTCATAGAGCACATGCACCAGTGCTGTGTGAGGTCACTTACCTGCAATATGAACATGTTCATAGAGCACATGCACCAGTGCTGTGTGAGGGTCACTTACCTGCAATATGAACATGTTCATAGAGCACATGCACCAGTGCTGTGTGAGGTCACTTACCTGCAATATGAACATGTTCATAGAGCACATGCACCAGTGCTGTGTGAGGTCACTTACCTGCAATATGAACATGTTCATAGAGCACATGCACCAGTGCTGTGTGAGGGTCACTTACCTGCAATATGAACATGTTCATAGAGCACATGCACCAGTGCTGTGTGAGGGTCACTTACCTGCAATATGAACATGTTCATAGAGCACATGCACCAGTGCTGTGTGAGGGTCACTTACCTGCAATATGAACATGTTCATAGAGCACATGCACCAGTGCTGTGTGAGGGTCACTTACCTGCAATATGAACATGTTCATAGAGCACATGCACCAGTGCTGTGTGAGGGTCACTTACCTGCAATATGAACATGTTCATAGAGCACATGCACCAGTGCTGTGTGAGGTCACTTACCTGCAATATGAACATGTTCATAGAGCACATGCACCAGTGCTGTGTGAGGTCACTTACCTGCAATATGAACATGTTCATAGAGCACATGCACCAGTGCTGTGTGAGGGTCACTTACCTGCAATATGAACATGTTCATAGAGCACATGCACCAGTGCTGTGTGAGGGTCACTTACCTGCAATATGAACATGTTCATAGAGCACATGCACCAGTGCTGTGTGAGGTCACTTACCTGCAATATGAACATGTTCATAGAGCACATGCACCAGTGCTGTGTGAGGGTCACTTACCTGCAATATGAACATGTTCATAGAGCACATGCACCAGTGCTGTGTGAGGGTCACTTACCTGCAATATGAACATGTTCATAGAGCACATGCACCAGTGCTGTGTGAGGTCACTTACCTGCAATATGAACATGTTCATAGAGCACATGCACCAGTGCTGTGTGAGGGTCACTTACCTGCAATATGAACATGTTCATAGAGCACATGCACCAGTGCTGTGTGAGGGTCACTTACCTGCAATATGAACATGTTCATAGAGCACATGCACCAGTGCTGTGTGAGGTCACTTACCTGCAATATGAACATGTTCATAGAGCACATGCACCAGTGCTGTGTGAGGGTCACTTACCTGCAATATGAACATGTTCATAGAGCACATGCACCAGTGCTGTGTGAGGGTCACTTACCTGCAATATGAACATGTTCATAGAGCACATGCACCAGTGCTGTGTGAGGGTCACTTACCTGCAATATGAACATGTTCATAGAGCACATGCACCAGTGCTGTGTGAGGGTCACTTACCTGCAATATGAACATGTTCATAGAGCACATGCACCAGTGCTGTGTGAGGTCACTTACCTGCAATATGAACATGTTCATAGAGCACATGCACCAGTGCTGTGTGAGGGTCACTTACCTGCAATATGAACATGTTCATAGAGCACATGCACCAGTGCTGTGTGAGGGTCACTTACCTGCAATATGAACATGTTCATAGAGCACATGCACCAGTGCTGTGTGAGGGTCACTTACCTGCAATATGAACATGTTCATAGAGCACATGCACCAGTGCTGTGTGAGGGTCACTTACCTGCAATATGAACATGTTCATAGAGCACATGCACCAGTGCTGTGTGAGGGTCACTTACCTGCAATATGAACATGTTCATAGAGCACATGCACCAGTGCTGTGTGAGGTCACTTACCTGCAATATGAACATGTTCATAGAGCACATGCACCAGTGCTGTGTGAGGTCACTTACCTGCAATATGAACATGTTCATAGAGCACATGCACCAGTGCTGTGTGAGGGTCACTTACCTGCAATATGAACATGTTCATAGAGCACATGCACCAGTGCTGTGTGAGGTCACTTACCTGCAATATGAACATGTTCATAGAGCACATGCACCAGTGCTGTGTGAGGGTCACTTACCTGCAATATGAACATGTTCATAGAGCACATGCACCAGTGCTGTGTGAGGGTCACTTACCTGCAATATGAACATGTTCATAGAGCACATGCACCAGTGCTGTGTGAGGGTCACTTACCTGCAATATGAACATGTTCATAGAGCACATGCACCAGTGCTGTGTGAGGGTCACTTACCTGCAATATGAACATGTTCATAGAGCACATGCACCAGTGCTGTGTGAGGTCACTTACCTGCAATATGAACATGTTCATAGAGCACATGCACCAGTGCTGTGTGAGGGTCACTTACCTGCAATATGAACATGTTCATAGAGCACATGCACCAGTGCTGTGTGAGGGTCACTTACCTGCAATATGAACATGTTCATAGAGCACATGCACCAGTGCTGTGTGAGGTCACTTACCTGCAATATGAACATGTTCATAGAGCACATGCACCAGTGCTGTGTGAGGGTCACTTACCTGCAATATGAACATGTTCATAGAGCACATGCACCAGTGCTGTGTGAGGTCACTTACCTGCAATATGAACATGTTCATAGAGCACTGTGTGAGGTCACTTACCTGCAATATGAACATGTTCATAGAGCACATGCACCAGTGCTGTGTGAGGGTCACTTACCTGCAATATGAACATGTTCATAGAGCACATGCACCAGTGCTGTGTGAGGTCACTTACCTGCAATATGAACATGTTCATAGAGCACATGCACCAGTGCTGTGTGAGGTCACTTACCTGCAATATGAACATGTTCATAGAGCACATGCACCAGTGCTGTGTGAGGTCACTTACCTGCAATATGAACATGTTCATAGAGCACATGCACCAGTGCTGTGTGAGGGTCACTTACCTGCAATATGAACATGTTCATAGAGCACATGCACCAGTGCTGTGTGAGGCTCACTTACCTGCAATATGAACATGTTCATAGAGCACATGCACCAGTGCTGTGTGAGGGTCACTTACCTGCAATATGAACATGTTCATAGAGCACATGCACCAGTGCTGTGTGAGGTCACTTACCTGCAATATGAACATGTTCATAGAGCACATGCACCAGTGCTGTGTGAGGTCACTTACCTGCAATATGAACATGTTCATAGAGCACATGCACCAGTGCTGTGTGAGGTCACTTACCTGCAATATGAACATGTTCATAGAGCACATGCACCAGTGCTGTGTGAGGGTCACTTACCTGCAATATGAACATGTTCATAGAGCACATGCACCAGTGCTGTGTGAGGGTCACTTACCTGCAATATGAACATGTTCATAGAGCACATGCACCAGTGCTGTGTGAGGGTCACTTACCTGCAATATGAACATGTTCATAGAGCACATGCACCAGTGCTGTGTGAGGTCACTTACCTGCAATATGAACATGTTCATAGAGCACATGCACCAGTGCTGTGTGAGGTCACTTACCTGCAATATGAACATGTTCATAGAGCACATGCACCAGTGCTGTGTGAGGTCACTTACCTGCAATATGAACATGTTCATAGAGCACATGCACCAGTGCTGTGTGAGGTCACTTACCTGCAATATGAACATGTTCATAGAGCACATGCACCAGTGCTGTGTGAGGGTCACTTACCTGCAATATGAACATGTTCATAGAGCACATGCACCAGTGCTGTGTGAGGTCACTTACCTGCAATATGAACATGTTCATAGAGCACATGCACCAGTGCTGTGTGAGGTCACTTACCTGCAATATGAACATGTTCATAGAGCACATGCACCAGTGCTGTGTGAGGGTCACTTACCTGCAATATGAACATGTTCATAGAGCACATGCACCAGTGCTGTGTGAGGGTCACTTACCTGCAATATGAACATGTTCATAGAGCACATGCACCAGTGCTGTGTGAGGGTCACTTACCTGCAATATGAACATGTTCATAGAGCACATGCACCAGTGCTGTGTGAGGTCACTTACCTGCAATATGAACATGTTCATAGAGCACATGCACCAGTGCTGTGTGAGGGTCACTTATACCTGCAATATGAACATGTTCATAGAGCACATGCACCAGTGCTGTGTGAGGTCACTTACCTGCAATATGAACATGTTCATAGAGCACATGCACCAGTGCTGTGTGAGGTCACTTACCTGCAATATGAACATGTTCATAGAGCACATGCACCAGTGCTGTGTGAGGGTCACTTACCTGCAATATGAACATGTTCATAGAGCACATGCACCAGTGCTGTGTGAGGGTCACTTACCTGCAATATGAACATGTTCATAGAGCACATGCACCAGTGCTGTGTGAGGGTCACTTACCTGCAATATGAACATGTTCATAGAGCACATGCACCAGTGCTGTGTGAGGGTCACTTACCTGCAATATGAACATGTTCATAGAGCACATGCACCAGTGCTGTGTGAGGTCACTTACCTGCAATATGAACATGTTCATAGAGCACATGCACCAGTGCTGTGTGAGGTCACTTACCTGCAATATGAACATGTTCATAGAGCACATGCACCAGTGCTGTGTGAGGTCACTTACCTGCAATATGAACATGTTCATAGAGCACATGCACCAGTGCTGTGTGAGGTCACTTACCTGCAATATGAACATGTTCATAGAGCACATGCACCAGTGCTGTGTGAGGTCACTTACCTGCAATATGAACATGTTCATAGAGCACATGCACCAGTGCTGTGTGAGGTCACTTACCTGCAATATGAACATGTTCATAGAGCACATGCACCAGTGCTGTGTGAGGGTCACTTACCTGCAATATGAACATGTTCATAGAGCACATGCACCAGTGCTGTGTGAGGGTCACTTACCTGCAATATGAACATGTTCATAGAGCACATGCACCAGTGCTGTGTGAGGTCACGTGCTGTGTGAGGGTCACTTACCTGCAATATGAACATGTTCATAGAGCACATGCACCAGTGCTGTGTGAGGGTCACTTACCTGCAATATGAACATGTTCATAGAGCACATGCACCAGTGCTGTGTGAGGGTCACTTACCTGCAATATGAACATGTTCATAGAGCACATGCACCAGTGCTGTGTGAGGGTCACTTACCTGCAATATGAACATGTTCATAGAGCACATGCACCAGTGCTGTGTGAGGTCACTTACCTGCAATATGAACATGTTCATAGAGCACATGCACCAGTGCTGTGTGAGGTCACTTACCTGCAATATGAACATGTTCATAGAGCACATGCACCAGTGCTGTGTGAGGGTCACTTACCTGCAATATGAACATGTTCATAGAGCACATGCACCAGTGCTGTGTGAGGTCACTTACCTGCAATATGAACATGTTCATAGAGCACATGCACCAGTGCTGTGTGAGGGTCACTTACCTGCAATATGAACATGTTCATAGAGCACATGCACCAGTGCTGTGTGAGGGTCACTTACCTGCAATATGAACATGTTCATAGAGCACATGCACCAGTGCTGTGTGAGGGTCACTTACCTGCAATATGAACATGTTCATAGAGCACATGCACCAGTGCTGTGTGAGGTCACTTACCTGCAATATGAACATGTTCATAGAGCACATGCACCAGTGCTGTGTGAGGGTCACTTACCTGCAATATGAACATGTTCATAGAGCACATGCACCAGTGCTGTGTGAGGGTCACTTACCTGCAATATGAACATGTTCATAGAGCACATGCACCAGTGCTGTGTGAGGTCACTTACCTGCAATATGAACATGTTCATAGAGCACATGCACCAGTGCTGTGTGAGGTCACTTACCTGCAATATGAACATGTTCATAGAGCACATGCACCAGTGCTGTGTGAGGGTCACTTACCTGCAATATGAACATGTTCATAGAGCACATGCACCAGTGCTGTGTGAGGTCACTTACCTGCAATATGAACATGTTCATAGAGCACATGCACCAGTGCTGTGTGAGGTCACTTACCTGCAATATGAACATGTTCATAGAGCACATGCACCAGTGCTGTGTGAGGGTCACTTACCTGCAATATGAACATGTTCATAGAGCACATGCACCAGTGCTGTGTGAGGTCACTTACCTGCAATATGAACATGTTCATAGAGCACATGCACCAGTGCTGTGTGAGGGTCACTTACCTGCAATATGAACATGTTCATAGAGCACATGCACCAGTGCTGTGTGAGGTCACTTACCTGCAATATGAACATGTTCATAGAGCACATGCACCAGTGCTGTGTGAGGTCACTTACCTGCAATATGAACATGTTCATAGAGCACATGCACCAGTGCTGTGTGAGGGTCACTTACCTGCAATATGAACATGTTCATAGAGCACATGCACCAGTGCTGTGTGAGGGTCACTTACCTGCAATATGAACATGTTCATAGAGCACATGCACCAGTGCTGTGTGAGGGTCACTTACCTGCAATATGAACATGTTCATAGAGCACATGCACCAGTGCTGTGTGAGGGTCACTTACCTGCAATATGAACATGTTCATAGAGCACATGCACCAGTGCTGTGTGAGGGTCACTTACCTGCAATATGAACATGTTCATAGAGCACATGCACCAGTGCTGTGTGAGGTCACTTACCTGCAATATGAACATGTTCATAGAGCACAGTGTGAGGGTCACTTACCTGCAATATGAACATGTTCATAGAGCACATGCACCAGTGCTGTGTGAGGTCACTTACCTGCAATATGAACATGTTCATAGAGCACATGCACCAGTGCTGTGTGAGGGTCACTTACCTGCAATATGAACATGTTCATAGAGCACATGCACCAGTGCTGTGTGAGGTCACTTACCTGCAATATGAACATGTTCATAGAGCACATGCACCAGTGCTGTGTGAGGGTCACTTACCTGCAATATGAACATGTTCATAGAGCACATGCACCAGTGCTGTGTGAGGTCACTTACCTGCAATATGAACATGTTCATAGAGCACATGCACCAGTGCTGTGTGAGGGTCACTTACCTGCAATATGAACATGTTCATAGAGCACATGCACCAGTGCTGTGTGAGGTCACTTACCTGCAATATGAACATGTTCATAGAGCACATGCACCAGTGCTGTGTGAGGTCACTTACCTGCAATATGAACATGTTCATAGAGCACATGCACCAGTGCTGTGTGAGGGTCACTTACCTGCAATATGAACATGTTCATAGAGCACATGCACCAGTGCTGTGTGAGGTCACTTACCTGCAATATGAACATGTTCATAGAGCACATGCACCAGTGCTGTGTGAGGGTCACTTACCTGCAATATGAACATGTTCATAGAGCACATGCACCAGTGCTGTGTGAGGTCACTTACCTGCAATATGAACATGTTCATAGAGCACATGCACCAGTGCTGTGTGAGGTCACTTACCTGCAATATGAACATGTTCATAGAGCACATGCACCAGTGCTGTGTGAGGGTCACTTACCTGCAATATGAACATGTTCATAGAGCACATGCACCAGTGCTGTGTGAGGGTCACTTACCTGCAATATGAACATGTTCATAGAGCACATGCACCAGTGCTGTGTGAGGGTCACTTACCTGCAATATGAACATGTTCATAGAGCACATGCACCAGTGCTGTGTGAGGTCACTTACCTGCAATATGAACATGTTCATAGAGCACATGCACCAGTGCTGTGTGAGGTCACTTACCTGCAATATGAACATGTTCATAGAGCACATGCACCAGTGCTGTGTGAGGTCACTTACCTGCAATATGAACATGTTCATAGAGCACATGCACCAGTGCTGTGTGAGGTCACTTACCTGCAATATGAACATGTTCATAGAGCACATGCACCAGTGCTGTGTGAGGTCACTTACCTGCAATATGAACATGTTCATAGAGCACATGCACCAGTGCTGTGTGAGGTCACTTACCTGCAATATGAACATGTTCATAGAGCACATGCACCAGAGCACATGCACCAGTGCTGTGTGAGGGTCACTTACCTGCAATATGAACATGTTCATAGAGCACATGCACCAGTGCTGTGTGAGGGTCACTTACCTGCAATATGAACATGTTCATAGAGCACATGCACCAGTGCTGTGTGAGGTCACTTACCTGCAATATGAACATGTTCATAGAGCACATGCACCAGTGCTGTGTGAGGGTCACTTACCTGCAATATGAACATGTTCATAGAGCACATGCACCAGTGCTGTGTGAGGGTCACTTACCTGCAATATGAACATGTTCATAGAGCACATGCACCAGTGCTGTGTGAGGGTCACTTACCTGCAATATGAACATGTTCATAGAGCACATGCACCAGTGCTGTGTGAGGGTCACTTACCTGCAATATGAACATGTTCATAGAGCACATGCACCAGTGCTGTGTGAGGTCACTTACCTGCAATATGAACATGTTCATAGAGCACATGCACCAGTGCTGTGTGAGGGTCACTTACCTGCAATATGAACATGTTCATAGAGCACATGCACCAGTGCTGTGTGAGGTCACTTACCTGCAATATGAACATGTTCATAGAGCACATGCACCAGTGCTGTGTGAGGTCACTTACCTGCAATATGAACATGTTCATAGAGCACATGCACCAGTGCTGTGTGAGGTCACTTACCTGCAATATGAACATGTTCATAGAGCACATGCACCAGTGCTGTGTGAGGGTCACTTACCTGCAATATGAACATGTTCATAGAGCACATGCACCAGTGCTGTGTGAGGTCACTTACCTGCAATATGAACATGTTCATAGAGCACATGCACCAGTGCTGTGTGAGGTCACTTACCTGCAATATGAACATGTTCATAGAGCACACATGCACCAGTGCTGTGTGAGGTCACTTACCTGCAATATGAACATGTTCATAGAGCACATGCACCAGTGCTGTGTGAGGGTCACTTACCTGCAATATGAACATGTTCATAGAGCACATGCACCAGTGCTGTGTGAGGGTCACTTACCTGCAATATGAACATGTTCATAGAGCACATGCACCAGTGCTGTGTGAGGTCACTTACCTGCAATATGAACATGTTCATAGAGCACATGCACCAGTGCTGTGTGAGGTCACTTACCTGCAATATGAACATGTTCATAGAGCACATGCACCAGTGCTGTGTGAGGTCACTTACCTGCAATATGAACATGTTCATAGAGCACATGCACCAGTGCTGTGTGAGGTCACTTACCTGCAATATGAACATGTTCATAGAGCACATGCACCAGTGCTGTGTGAGGGTCACTTACCTGCAATATGAACATGTTCATAGAGCACATGCACCAGTGCTGTGTGAGGGTCACTTACCTGCAATATGAACATGTTCATAGAGCACATGCACCAGTGCTGTGTGAGGTCACTTACCTGCAATATGAACATGTTCATAGAGCACATGCACCAGTGCTGTGTGAGGTCACTTACCTGCAATATGAACATGTTCATAGAGCACATGCACCAGTGCTGTGTGAGGTCACTTACCTGCAATATGAACATGTTCATAGAGCACATGCACCAGTGCTGTGTGAGGGTCACTTACCTGCAATATGAACATGTTCATAGAGCACATGCACCAGTGCTGTGTGAGGTCACTTACCTGCAATATGAACATGTTCATAGAGCACATGCACCAGTGCTGTGTTAGAGTCACTTACCTGCAATATGAACATGTTCATAGAGCACATGCACCAGTGCTGTGTGAGGTCACTTACCTGCAATATGAACATGTTCATAGAGCACATGCACCAGTGCTGTGTGAGGTCACTTACCTGCAATATGAACATGTTCATAGAGCACATGCACCAGTGCTGTGTGAGGGTCACTTACCTGCAATATGAACATGTTCATAGAGCACATGCACCAGTGCTGTGTGAGGTCACTTACCTGCAATATGAACATGTTCATAGAGCACATGCACCAGTGCTGTGTGAGGTCACTTACCTGCAATATGAACATGTTCATAGAGCACATGCACCAGTGCTGTGTGAGGTCACTTACCTGCAATATGAACATGTTCATAGAGCACATGCACCAGTGCTGTGTGAGGTCACTTACCTGCAATATGAACATGTTCATAGAGCACATGCACCAGTGCTGTGTGAGGTCACTTACCTGCAATATGAACATGTTCATAGAGCACATGCACCAGTGCTGTGTGAGGTCACTTACCTGCAATATGAACATGTTCATAGAGCACATGCACCAGTGCTGTTTGAGGGTCACTTACCTGCAATATGAACATGTTCATAGAGCACATGCACCAGTGCTGTGTGAGGACCACTTACCTGCAATATGAACATGTTCATAGAGCACATGCACCAGTGCTGTGTGAGGTCACTTACCTGCAATATGAACATGTTCATAGAGCACATGCACCAGTGCTGTGTGAGGGTCACTTACCTGCAATATGAACATGTTCATAGAGCACATGCACCAGTGCTGTGTGAGGTCACTTACCTGCAATATGAACATGTTCATAGAGCACATGCTACCAGTGCTGTGTGAGGTCACTTACCTGCAATATGAACATGTTCATAGAGCACATGCACCAGTGCTGTGTGAGGTCACTTACCTGCAATATGAACATGTTCATAGAGCACATGCACCAGTGCTGTGTGAGGTCACTTACCTGCAATATGAACATGTTCATAGAGCACATGCACCAGTGGTGTGTTAGAGGTCACTTACCTGCAATATGAACATGTTCATAGAGCACATGCACCAGTGCTGTGTGAGGGTCACTTACCTGCAATATGAACATGTTCATAGAGCACATGCACCAGTGCTGTGTGAGGTCACTTACCTGCAATATGAACATGTTCATAGAGCACATGCACCAGTGCTGTGTGAGGTCACTTACCTGCAATATGAACATGTTCATAGAGCACATGCACCAGTGCTGTGTGAGGTCACTTACCTGCAATATGAACATGTTCATAGAGCACATGCACCAGTGCTGTGTGAGGGTCACTTACCTGCAATATGAACATGTTCATAGAGCACATGCACCAGTGCTGTGTGAGGTCACTTACCTGCAATATGAACATGTTCATAGAGCACATGCACCAGTGCTGTGTGAGGTCACTTACCTGCAATATGAACATGTTCATAGAGCACATGCACCAGTGCTGTGTGAGGGTCACTTGACCTGCAATATGAACATGTTCATAGAGCACATGCACCAGTGCTGTGTGAGGTCACTTACCTGCAATATGAACATGTTCATAGAGCACATGCACCAGTGCTGTGTGAGGGTCACTTACCTGCAATATGAACATGTTCATAGAGCACATGCACCAGTGCTGTGTGAGGGTCACTTACCTGCAATATGAACATGTTCATAGAGCACATGCACCAGTGCTGTGTGAGGGTCACTTACCTGCAATATGAACATGTTCATAGAGCACATGCACCAGTGCTGTGTGAGGTCACTTACCTGCAATATGAACATGTTCATAGAGCACATGCACCAGTGCTGTGTGAGGGTCACTTACCTGCAATATGAACATGTTCATAGAGCACATGCACCAGTGCTGTGTGAGGGTCACTTACCTGCAATATGAACATGTTCATAGAGCACATGCACCAGTGCTGTGTGAGGTCACTTACCTGCAATATGAACATGTTCATAGAGCACATGCACCAGTGCTGTGTGAGGGTCACTTACCTGCAATATGAACATGTTCATAGAGCACATGCACCAGTGCTGTGTGAGGTCACTTACCTGCAATATGAACATGTTCATAGAGCACATGCACCAGTGCTGTGTGAGGTCACTTACCTGCAATATGAACATGTTCATAGAGCACATGCACCAGTGCTGTGTGAGGGTCACTTACCTGCAATATGAACATGTTCATAGAGCACATGCACCAGTGCTGTGTGAGGTCACTTACCTGCAATATGAACATGTTCATAGAGCACATGCACCAGTGCTGTGTGAGGTCACTTACCTGCAATATGAACATGTTCATAGAGCACATGCACCAGTGCTGTGTGAGGGTCACTTACCTGCAATATGAACATGTTCATAGAGCACATGCACCAGTGCTGTGTGAGGGTCACTTACCTGCAATATGAACATGTTCATAGAGCACATGCACCAGTGCTGTGTGAGGTCACTTACCTGCAATATGAACATGTTCATAGAGCACATGCACCAGTGCTGTGTGAGGTCACTTACCTGCAATATGAACATGTTCATAGAGCACATGCTGCACCAGTGCTGTGTGAGGTCACTTACCTGCAATATGAACATGTTCATAGAGCACATGCACCAGTGCTGTGTGAGGTCACTTACCTGCAATATGAACATGTTCATAGAGCACATGCACCAGTGCTGTGTGAGGTCACTTACCTGCAATATGAACATGTTCATAGAGCACATGCACCAGTGCTGTGTGAGGTCACTTACCTGCAATATGAACATGTTCATAGAGCACATGCACCAGTGCTGTGTGAGGTCACTTACCTGCAATATGAACATGTTCATAGAGCACATGCACCAGTGCTGTGTGAGGGTCACTTACCTGCAATATGAACATGTTCATAGAGCACATGCACCAGTGCTGTGTGAGGGTCACTTACCTGCAATATGAACATGTTCATAGAGCACATGCACCAGTGCTGTGTGAGGTCACTTACCTGCAATATGAACATGTTCATAGAGCACATGCACCAGTGCTGTGTGAGGGTCACTTACCTGCAATATGAACATGTTCATAGAGCACATGCACCAGTGCTGTGTGAGGTCACTTACCTGCAATATGAACATGTTCATAGAGCACATGCACCAGTGCTGTGTGAGGTCACTTACCTGCAATATGAACATGTTCATAGAGCACATGCACCAGTGCTGTGTGAGGGTCACTTACCTGCAATATGAACATGTTCATAGAGCACATGCACCAGTGCTGTGTGAGGTCACTTACCTGCAATATGAACATGTTCATAGAGCACATGCACCAGTGCTGTGTGAGGTCACTTACCTGCAATATGAACATGTTCATAGAGCACATGCACCAGTGCTGTGTGAGGTCACTTACCTGCAATATGAACATGTTCATAGAGCACATGCACCAGTGCTGTGTGAGGGTCACTTACCTGCAATATGAACATGTTCATAGAGCACATGCACCAGTGCTGTGTGAGGTCACTTACCTGCAATATGAACATGTTCATAGAGCACATGCACCAGTGCTGTGTGAGGTCACTTACCTGCAATATGAACATGTTCATAGAGCACATGCACCAGTGCTGTGTGAGGTCACTTACCTGCAATATGAACATGTTCATAGAGCACATGCACCAGTGCTGTGTGAGGTCACTTACCTGCAATATGAACATGTTCATAGAGCACATGCACCAGTGCTGTGTGAGGGTCACTTACCTGCAATATGAACATGTTCATAGAGCACATGCACCAGTGCTGTGTGAGGGTCACTTACCTGCAATATGAACATGTTCATAGAGCACATGCACCAGTGCTGTGTGAGGTCACTTACCTGCAATATGAACATGTTCATAGAGCACATGCACCAGTGCTGTGTGAGGGTCACTTACCTGCAATATGAACATGTTCATAGAGCACATGCACCAGTGCTGTGTGAGGTCACTTACCTGCAATATGAACATGTTCATAGAGCACATGCACCAGTGCTGTGTGAGGTCACTTACCTGCAATATGAACATGTTCATAGAGCACATGCACCAGTGCTGTGTGAGGTCACTTACCTGCAATATGAACATGTTCATAGAGCACATGCACCAGTGCTGTGTGA
>JAQNBH010000005.1:35792816-35911711 GCA_028752905.1 Cladorhizidae sp. MBARI D1340-BT2 | reverse complement strand
GGTAAAAGGTCTCCAAAATTGTTGTGGTCCACATTGTTTTTTTTTGACAAGTCAATCTATTTGTTTTGCTTGCATCAATCTTGCATTAATATTCCATTAATATTCCAGTCCAACAGTCTCTTAACAGTCTCTTTAAGAGGTTGCTCAGGATAACTACAAAACCAACCAAACAGAGTACATGATTTTCTTTGCCATTGTTCAAGGTCTGTGCCGTTAACTATTGTCACAAGCTCGTCAGTAAGCACTGACTGTTCACTTCTTTGCAGTGAAAACATAAATCAGCTCACAGGCTCGGCTCAATATTGCACACACAAACGTGTCTGTGTCTTAACAATCTTTACCAATTTTCAAGTTTTACGGATTCAAGAAACAGACGAGTCATTGACATTTACTGAAAGATTTGATACTCGTCAATAGTTATGAATGGATGTATGGTACTAAGTTATGGGGTTGATAGAAAAGAGATTCCCACAAAGAAATAGTTAGAAGATAGGTAGATAGAATAGATCCTTGAGGACGAAGTTTATAGTTTTCAATGTTACTTTCGTTAGTGAAGGATTCAAGGCATGCAGAAGTCTTTTTGAACAATTAGAATGCTAAGATACTAGCAGAGTGAGATAGGAGGAGGCTGAGAGGAGCCTTGTTCTTTTGCGTTCATTCTTGGCATCCACCATTTTGAAATAAAAACATTGAGTGCCAGTACACTCCCTGATAGGTACATGCTGCACATCTAGCATGTGACAAGTGATGTGTACATATCATAAAGTACGCAGCAAGTGCCCTCCACGTAGCAAGCACCCACTAGGCTGTTTTCAGCGATCTAGGATTTTCTAGGGTTCATGTAGCAAACGCCCACTATATAGAAATTGATTAAAAGCGCATGCGCCTTCCCCCCCCCCCCCCCCCCTCCCCCTTTTCCCCTTATTTTTAATTTTTTTATAGTACCACACTGGCAGAACTGTTATCTGTAATTGAAAATACAAAAAATAAGAAACTTTACTGTTTCTGCCTATGGATGTGTCCATAAATAAGCCCTTTAAAGAGAAAATGAAAGAGTTGTGGATGGAATGGCGTAGGACTTGCAACAGTAGAACATCCCATGGCAATCTCAAGCAGCCCTCAAGACAACAAGCCATTGATTTGGTCTCTGCTGACTGAGAGTCAATTCCAGGAAATTTTATGGTTCCTTTCTCTCTTGTGGCATCTCCAACAGCATTGATGGCTTTGAGGATAGTCTAATTAGAGATTGCATTCCGACGCTGAGTGAAGACCGAGAGGAGAGAGATAGCGACGAAGATCCGTTCGCTGATTTGGATGAAGATGTGAACGACTTGGCATCTTTCAGTGAACCTGAGGAATAGCACTAGCTAAATGTTAGTTTCCAGAACAAAATAACATTTTACTCTTAGTCTCATTTTACCCTAGACTAGAGATAGATATTTTTTGCTTGAACTCTTCGACTTTATTTGTTTCAAAACAGCCCGATGTGCATTATTAAGAATTGTTTCACCAATATCACGAGGCAGGCGCCTACTACATGTAGCAAGCGCCCACACCTACGATTTGGGGGTTGAAAAGTAAGCGCCCATGGGCGCTTGCTGCGTACATTACAGTACTTACTAAACTCTAG
Source organism: Cladorhizidae sp. MBARI D1340-BT2 (assembly GCA_028752905.1). Taxonomy (NCBI): domain Eukaryota; kingdom Metazoa; phylum Porifera; class Demospongiae; order Poecilosclerida; family Cladorhizidae; species Cladorhizidae sp. MBARI D1340-BT2. The sequence continues at coordinate 35,910,081 of JAQNBH010000005.1, read as the reverse complement.
CTACAACTGTGCATAGGCTGGTACACATGCACATCTAGCATGTGACATGTGATGTGTACATGCTTACTAAACTCTAGCTACCACTGTGCATAGGCTGGTACACATGCACATCTAGCATGTGACATGTGATGTGTACATACCTACTAAACTCTAGCTACCACTGTGCATTGGTTGGTATTATTAGAAGGTAATAATTTTAGCTATTTTAGGATTCCTTGGATTTAGTAGACACTAAATTTTTAGAACCAATTTGAATCAATTTTTACGAGCTCGCAAGAAATGAAGTCACTTCCACCTTAAAGTGAGTCAGTAGTTGTTGAATGAGGCAACTCAGTGAGCTTTTAATGCAAGGCATTATGAGGTGAGCTGAAGCACCTTGCCAAGCCTTTTGCTTCCCGTCTTTTAGGTCTATTATAAGTCCATATGAATGTTGTCTACAGATGCCCAACCTATGCATGGCTGCACGACCAGATTCCCAGCAATAACGGCTGACTGGTGTATGGCAGTGAGAGGCAAGTTCTGAAGGAGAGATCGTGCAGAAGCTCAACAAGAACACCAGACATTGAGTGACGTCATCAGGAAATACCTACTGGCCGACACAGTTATCAGAGGACTGAAGGGAAAGACATGCAACAGCCGACAATAACTTCAGACATTCCGTTGTCAATCTTGTTTGCTGTCTTGATCTGTTTGCATGTTCTCCACCATTAGCTCCTCTCTCCTGTATGGACTGTATGCAGTCAGTTATCTTCCCTCCATTTAGCAGACCAACCTATATAACCTGTTCTCCTTTGTACTTGCTGTCTGAGAGAGCGGCACTCACGAGTTGTAGTACGTGGAAGGAATTGTGTTTTTTCCTTCTCAAGGCAAACGGTGTTTCCATCTCCATAACTATTAGGAATTGAGAAGCTATGTCATACTGAGACTCCAGCATCCCAGCTCTGACAGCTACTAACTATGCAGCCCAACCACACTCCGTGTGGCCAGTTTTCTTTCCTCGATCTTCGAATCTGCCAACCAGTTTGTGCATTTTTATTTTATTACTATGGTGACCATTTCCAGTTTACACACACTCGTACTTTTTGTGTGGGAATGTAAGGAGAATGCATAGATAGATAGATATATGCTTATGCCATGCGTGGCAATACAGAGTTTTCTATCCAACTCCCCAGTAAGGACACACTTGGCTCACCATAAACAGCATTATTACACATCCTTGAAGAATGTGACAATTTTGGAATTGGTGGCCCCTACTCTAGTTGTATGCATAATCATGGACAATGAGGAACTGAGATAAGAGATTAGAATGGGTATTATATATGTGGTGGAATGGTGGATATGAAGATGGGGTGCCCCATCTGCAAAACTGTCAATCACCCCATCGTATCTACTAATCACCTAATCTACATATCCACCATTCCACCTCATATATACCCATCTCTCTTATTAGTTCTTCATTGTCCAAACCTGAAGCTATTATTGGCTTCAGGAGGTGAGTTACCCCTAGTCCCCAAGTCACAGTCCTTGAGGTTGCAGCAGAAAAGGAGGAAACAGACGACATTTTGTTCATTATACTATTAGTTATATCCACATATAATTTTATACCTCTCTGTAGCAATATTTGTAGCAATATTGAAATGAATCGATCAATAACCCCCTTAAAAAAACACCACCTACTATATTAGTACATGTACCAGCCTTTAGGTAGCAAACTAAACTAATGGTTGGCGTTGGGTTTTGACTTGCCTTCCAACTGATCAAATAGCTCAGGGAACTTGAGGGATTCATTAAAAGGAAGTAGAAAAGTGAGTTCTGCCCCCACATCCGTCACCTGTTCTGCTGTGAGCACACAGGATTTGACCAGACGCTCCACCTTGGATGACACACACTCGGCTTCCTTCACAATAGTCAGGTGATAACCCACGCCATACCTGCATGGGAAGACATGTGTCGAATATGAGTACCCAGCAGAAATAATCTTTGAAATACTATCCCTGAACTAAACTACCCTTGAACTAAACTACCCCAGAACTAAACCACCAACTTAACACCCTGACCTAAAGGACCCAATTTACATACTAGCAAAAATACCCACCCCCCCCCCCCCCCCCCCCGGTGAATATTCCTGACCCTCCCCCGCCTAAACCAGCTCTAGTTTGCAACATTGCACTTCAGTGCTGAGCCTGTATCTGGCCCAGTTTAGTCGTTATGCCTGTTTTAAAGCTTTTGTGGAATGCCATGGCCAGGGGTCACAGTCACCCAAAACTAGGTCCAAAACCTTTTCAGGTTCAACAGGTTCCCATTATGTGGGAAGGCACAAGCACTGCCGAGTCCATCAGCCACACCTACACACACAAACACACCGACAGACAGAGACACACACTCCCACTTAGCTGACAAAGTGGCCCGCTTTTGGAGCATGGCCAGGGTGTGTGGTTTATGGAACTAAAACGTTGCCCATGTCCTTCTCCTGATCAAGTTACCCCTATACTACCTGGCCACACCATCGCTGGGTCCTCTGTGTGGATGGCCGCTGAGGTGAAAGAAAAGGAGTACCAACACACCAGATATGGAAGGGCAGAGAGAAATATTAGATAATTACTTATCAATAGTCTGATATCCTCAAGCTGGGATTCTTCTATTGATTTTGTAGTCATATTAAACACACACAAATGCAAGTAGCTGTAGTGATGGTTGGAGAGAGGAAGGTGTAGCTAGTCTTTGCAGCAAAAGGAAGTGCACACAGATGAGAGTAGTGATGGTTGGAGAGAGGAAGGTGTAGCTAGACTTTGCAGCAAAAAGAAGTGCACACAGATGAGAGTAGTGATGGTTGGAGAGAGGAAGGTATAGCTTTTCTTTGCAGCAAAAGGAAGTGCACACAGATGAGAGTAGTGATGGTCGGAGAGAGGAAGGTGTAGCAAGTCTTTGCAGCAAAAGGAAGTGCACACAGATGAGAGTAGTGATGGTTGGAGAGAGGAAGGTATAGCTTTTCTTTGCAGCAAAAGGAAGTGCACACAGATGAGAGTAGTGATGGTCGGAGAGAGGAAGGTGTAGCAAGTCTTTGCAGCAAAAGGAAGTGCACACAGATGAGAGTAGTGATGGTTGGAGAGAGGAAGGTGTAGCTTTTCTTTGCAGCAAAAGGAAGTGCACACAGATGAGAGTAGTGATGGTTGGAGAGAGGAAGGTGTAGCTAGTCTTTGCAGCAAAAGGAAGTGCACACAGATGAGAGTAGTGATGGTTGGAGAGAGGAAGGTGTAGCTAGTCTTTGCAGCAAAAGGAAGTGCACACAGATGAGAGTAGTGATGGTTGGAGAGAGGAAGGTATAGCTAGTCTTTGCAGCAAAAGGAGATGAGAGAGATGCAAATGAGTGCAGGTCTGCACATATTCTCAATTTATTGTAATGTTTGGTGTCAGAAAGATATCATGTGAGATCGCCATTGTTAACCTTGTTATTGCCCTTGTGGATAATTTGTTTCTTCACCTATCTCTCATTCTCTTTCCTTTGAGAGACTTTCACTTCCTTATGAGCTCTTTCACATTTGTCATGATGTACTTGGACTGTGATGTTAGACGTACAACTTGACCAGTTGTCTTCCCAGCTATGGCTAGGACCAGCGCCACCATCACTGACACCAAACTCTACCTCTTGAGCATTATTCTGTTATATAAACATATACACATGCACTGGTATAACAACTCGTTACAGGAATGTTGAACTAATGGCACTATTGTTTGGTTGCTTCCTCACATCACAATCGCAGCCTGTTATCATCATCATGACATCATTGCTGTACACAACACAACACAACACATCCGACTATGGATCTAACAGATATGATGAAATACATGAGTAGGACTATGGATCTAACAGATATGAAATACATGAGTAGGACTATGGATCTAACAGATATGAAATACATGAGTAGGACTATGGATCTAACAGATATGAAATACATGAGTAGGACTATGGATCTAACAGATATGAAATACATGAGTAGGACTATGGATCTAACAGATATGAAATACATGAGTAGGACTATGGATCTAACAGATATGAAATACATGAGTAGGACTATGGATCTAACAGATATGAAATACATGAGTAGGACTATGAATCTAACAGATATGAGTAGGACTATGGATCTAACAGATATGAAATACATGAGTAGGACTATGGCTAACAGATATGAAATACATGAGTAGGACTATGGATCTAACAGATATACAGTGGGATGTCAGTTATCCGGACAGGTTGGGACCGGAAGGTGTCCGGATAACTGAAATTTCTGAGTCACTAGTTGTACACAAATGTGTACACTAATATAATGTTAAAAGAGTGAATGTACACATGTATAATGTGCATTAGTCATGTTTACAGTGCATGTAATCACTGATTTTTGTCTGTTTTTGTGTTTCATATCTCTTCTTCACTGCTTCCATGATAAGGCCATTAACCCTTTAACGGTCACGGGCGCTTTAAAGCGCCCTAAGAAGTCTCGCAGTTAAAAAATTCATAAAAAATAGATCGTTCGAACTTACCCCCATAAAAATCTTATTAAACGACGCCTAAAACGTTGCTCTATCACGTGGTATTCACAAAACAATGACAGCATAACGGTTGCTAAGGACTTTGAACCCGGAAAGCTCACACAGAAATCATGGCTAAGCGCTTGAATGTTAGCGATGTGCTGCTTTTACTGGAAGACGACGATTTCGGCCTTTCTGAAGCGGATGACAGTGATTTTGAAGGCAAAGGTGTTGATAGCTACCTTCCCAGAGCAAAGCCTGAGCTTAGTCACTCAGAAGTAACGGAGGAAGATGAAGATCCAATAGATATAGTTTCTGATGACAGCTCCAGCTCTAGTGATAAGAGTCTTACTCAGCCTTTAGGTAAGTATTACTGTTCAAAAAGGTATAGAATATAAAAATATCTGTTTCTATGTCCACAGTTTTTGGATCTACACAAAGTCACAGCAGTTCCACCTCTCACAGAGCTCAAATACCCATCAGTCACGATGAGACATCGTGACTGCTGGGTATTTGAGCACTGTGATGTAAGCTTTCTTCTGTTTTTCATAATTCCATGCTGCAGTCTGGTCATTATGGTTGAAATTTGTGTACCTGCAAATGTATAAAACATGTTATCATAAAATATACTTGAAAATAGAACAATAATTGACTTGAAATTCAAAAATTAATTACTAAAACCACAATTACAACCACATACTTTGTTGCTAGGCAACATAAACCACACCTACATATAAAGTAACTATGTGTGATTCCAAAAATATATGGTTGCTATGGACTTTAATAAATATTTGAGACAATACAGTTAATTTTAGTAATGGTAGCAATATTTATAATTAAAAAACCGACCATGAAAGGGTTAATTAGCACTGTAGCATTCATGGGGACATGAGGTTGCTGTTCCAGGTACAGCAGGATAGTTTCAAATGCCTGGCAAGCCTGTGCATGTGAAACAGTGGGAGCAGTAGTCTCCTCATCTTCTTCTTCATTAAAGTTATTTTCACCCTTTTCTCTCACAAGTGTGACAATTTCTTCTTCACTGTAATCATGATAACCTGGAGCATTATTGTCTGAAGTGAGCCAATCCACTCTTTCAGCAGATGGGATGTTGAGTGTATCCAAAGCTTTATCAATCCTAGACTGCACATTGGTAGACTCAGGATCCTGCTGAGATGCAACCTCTTGCTGGGGTGAGGCAGATGATGACAACAACCTTTTCCAACTTTGAGCAGCTGCATCTCAGCACATGCAGATCATGTGAGCTTACCTAGCAAGAAATGAGCAGCTGCATCTCAGCACATGCAGATCATGTGTTGATTAGTACCCTAATGTGATGATTGTTGCTTGGGACCATGCTTGGGACCAAAGTACATGTACACTGTACTGTACATGTACAGTGTATGTACATGTACACCTGTTCTGGTTAACTGAAGTTTCCGGATAACTGGAGTCCGGATAACTGACATACTGTAAGTAGGACTATGGATCTAACAGATATGAAATACATGAGTAGGACTAGGGATCTAACAGATATGAAATACATGAGTAGGACTATGGATCTAACAGATATTAAATACATGAGTAGAGGACTATGGATCTAACAGATATGAAATACATGAGTAGGACTATGGATCTAACAGATATGAAATACATGAGTAGGACTATGGATCTAACAGATATGAAATACATGAGTAGGAGGACTATGGATCTAACAGATATGAAATACATGAGTAGGACTATGGATCTAACAGATATGAAATACATGAGTAGGACTAATCACTATGGATCTAACAGATATGAAATACATGAGTAGGACTATGGATCTAACAGATATGAAATACATGAGTAGGACTATGGATCTAACAGATATGAAAATCATGAGTAGGACTATGGATCTAACAGATATGAAATACATGAGTAGGACTATGGATCTAACAGATATGAATACATGAGTAGTATTTGATTCAACTAGAAGTATTGAAGTGGTGACGGGCTTTCCCAACCTCTGGCAGGTCTGAGGCATTAGGGCCAAAGAAAATGTCTGGAAGGAAGTGGCTATCAAATAACTAGCTAGTTATTACCAGCTATAAAATATTTCAGCTGCAGCGGAATGGAATGGATTGCGCTACACATGCAATGGAAACGGATTCAATGGAACGGATTGCCATCTGTCATAACTGGCCTGAAGCATCCATTTGGATTCTATTAGCTATGTCCTTACCAAGAGCCACACAGTCTTGTAGGAAGCAAAGTGGAGCTGACTAGACTCCTTAATAATAGAAGAGCAAAAAAAGTTTCTACTTAAAAACAAACAAGAAAGAACAAACAAGACCTTTCCCATGTAGAGCACACCCTGAGAGACGACCCTTTCCCCCCTGCTTTTAAATGGTAAAGGGTCAGCTAACTGGCTGTGCTCACGACTTTCCAATTGTAACCTAAATAAACTCAGTTCCTATTAGAGAATTGCAGTATACATTATCACAGAACATTGATTTTACCATGAAAAAATGGTGCTACGAATTCTAGAATCTTTTCATGGCCATGTCTAACACCAGCCACCTATCCTTACCGTGTGTATTTATAAAATGGACAATCTCACATGGGAACCTGTTGACTAGCCAATACAATCTATTGTTATTGTTGTTGTTGTTTTTTCTTTCCCTTTTGTTGTTGTTTTACAGAGCCCCTCAACATGATGGCAGGGGAGAACTGCACAAGGAAACCAAGCAGCAGAGATGGAGCACGCCTGTGAAGCAAGAGATCCAAGTTACTGTATGCAACATGTCAGCACATCACACCAAGGTTACATACAGACATGGGGGGCATGGTTAATATTCTTTCAAAAAGTTCCACAAAGCAGCTGAAAGCACTGTGGTCATTTCAGACTGACAACAAAGTACTCATCTTCAAGACCATTCTCTTGTTGAAAAGTACATGATCATGACAGCTATCTGTTAGAGAATTCTTCCAAAAGAGTGTTCCCTGGACCTGTCTTCTGAAGATAAAGATGAGGAGCCTTCATCAGGAGAGTCTGAATTGGACAGCCAGCCATTCCTCAAGCTCCCAAACGTATCTCAAAACCAGCCAAGAGTTAGGTTAACTAACAGCATTACCTTGGTTACAGAAAGGAATGGGAGAAAACATATTGTTTAGTTATTAGTCAGCCAAGGACCTCCTACAACCTCCTGAATGTCTTGATGCCACACCCCTGATACAGAGATCCTTGAAGATGAATTCCAGTTTCCTTTCACACTTTTCACAATTTTTAGGTCGGCTGGTTTACTAACTTAGCAAAGGATTGAAGGCATACTGGGAGTCTTTTTGGAGCTAATATCAACGGAAACCATTTCAGCAGCTAAGAAGATGCCCACAACAACATGCCACACCCACCTTTTGTTTAGAAAATGAGAGGACCCTGAGCAGCATAGCTTGCCTTCAGCCATGATGGCGATACGATCAGCTAGAAGATCTGCCTCGTCCCTAGAGGCAGACATTTAAAAGAGAGTAAGTTTGTACTCCAATTATCACAACACATCCCCCCCACCCCCTCCCCCCACCACACACACCCCTCCCCTAGCCCTATAATACTCCATGCAGTGCAGAGTTCACATACTTACATGAAATGAGTGCTCATGACTATGCAGCGATCTTGCTTGTATTTGGTGAGTAGGTCCCAAATGGTCCGTCTGACATGAGTGTCCATACCAGAGGTCGGCTCGTCCAGGATGACCACCTTGGAGCCTCCAATCAGAGCAATCCCCACACTATTGTATAACATTGTAACAAATACTTAAAGAGTACATGAGAACACATACTGAAGAAGCCACTCATTGCTCTAAGGCTGTGGTGAGGCTATTGTTCAATGATGGCAGCACGTCGTGGAATGCAGATTTTATTGTCCTTGTTATTATTATTATTTTTGCATTGCTTCATATTTCCACAAGTAAAATCAATTATGCCTCCATATATTGATGCACTGGGGAGAGCACTATATTGATTTGATATTTCTAAATGACAGACACCAGGTAGCACTCTAAATGCAGACCCAGCTAACTGTATAGAAGGCAGGTGCATTATACACAGGCAGCACTCTCAATAGGCCCAGCTAACTGTATAGAACGCAGATGCATTATACACAGGCAGCACTCTCAATGCTATTAATCAGACCCAGCTAACTGTATAGAAGGCAGGTGCATTATACACAGGCAGCACTCTCACTGCTATTAATCAGACCCAGCTAACTGTATAGAAGGCAGGTGCATTATACACAGGCAGCACTCTCAATGCTATTAATCAGGCCCAGCTAACTGTATAGAAGGCAGGTGCATTATACACAGGCAGCACTCTCAATAGGCCCAGCTAACTGTATAGAACACAGGTGCATTATACACAGGCAGCACTCTCAATGCTATTAATCAGACCCAGCTAACTGTATAGAAGGCAGGTGCATTATACACAGGCAGCACTCTCAATGCTATTAATCAGACCCAGCTAACTGTATAGAAGGCAGGTGCATTATACACAGGCAACACTCTCAATGCTATTAATCAGACCCAGCTAACTGTATAGAAGGCAGCTGCATTATACACAGGCAGCACTCTCAATGCTATTAATCAGACCCAGCTAACTGTATAGAAGGCAGGTGCATTATCATTATACACAGGCAGCACTCTCAATGCTATTAATCAGACCCAGCTAACTGTATAGAAGGCAGGTGCATTATGCACAGGCAGCACTCTCAATGCTATTAATCAGGCCCAGCTAACTGTATAGAAGGCAGCTGCATTATACACAGGCAGCACTCTCAATGCTATTAATCAGGCCCAGCTAACTGTATAGAAGGCAGCTGCATTATACACAGGCAGCACTCTCAATGCTATTAATCAGACCCAGCTAACTGTATAGAAGGCAGCTGCATTATACACAGGCAGCACTCTCAATGCTATTAATCAGACCCAGCTAACTGTATAGAAGGCAGGTGCATTATGCACAGGCAGCACTCTCAATGCTATTAATCAGGCCCAGCTAACTGTATAGAAGGCAGGTGCATTATCATTATACACAGGCAGCACTCTCAATGCTATTAATCAGACCCAGCTAACTGTATAGAAGGCAGGTGCATTATACACAGGCAGCACTCTCAATGCTATTAATCAGGCCCAGCTAACTGTATAGAAGGCAGGTGCATTATACACAGGCAGCACTCTCAATGCTATTATTTTTCAGTTGTTGTTGTGTTGGGGGAAGGGAAATGTTACATATTGCACAGAACATGCAGGGCTCTATACACTATACAACCTGCCTGACTGCCTGTAGAATACCTGTCTAATTACACATGCCAACAAATTATTTACCCCTACATTTAGTTGTGAATATTTCAGTTACTACACTCTACATAATATTGTTCCACTCACTGCACCTCTTCCTGCCACTTGTAGTAGTAAGAGTTCAAGATCTTTTTGGATGTGCTCCTATTAGAATATCAGTATCCCATTTATTGCCAGCTTATGGAGGTATAGCTAACTTTTTTAAAGTGTTTTCAAAACCGCTGAAGAAGAGTTAAAGAACCTCCAGCACACAAGCAGCATGATAGTTTAAAAATGAGTGGATATTCAGAGAGTCACAGTGATTTTTGTAAGTGAAAGTGAATGTGAATGAACTTTAATAAAGCATGCCAATCACCTAAGCTTTCTTTTCTCTCCTCCAGAAAGATGATATGCATAGGTGTTTCTAACCCTGTACAACCGTAGATCTCCAATCATCTCATTCACTTCTTCCTCTATACCATCAAGGATACCCTATCAGTGAAGAGGAGAAGGGGGGAGAGATGAGGGGGATTAGGTGAAAGAGAGGGGGAATAAAGCAAGCAAGCGAGTGAGATTGAGGAGAGGGAAACAGCAGGGGGGAGAGGTTGGAGAGAGGGAAATAGGGAACGAAGCAAGAGAGAGGAAAAAGGGAAGAAGGGACAATAGATGGAGGAGAGAGAAGAACTCATCAATGATCTCCACTAAGATTAAAATTATCAATGATCTCATTCCTCTATACCTTGAGATGCATGAAAAAGTAGAGATGCTCTCTAACTGTCATGTCATCAAACAGAGTACTATGTTGTGGGCAGAAACCAAAGTTTTTCCTGATCAAGTCCATGTCAGTCAAGATGCTATAACCATTGATAGTTGCAGTTCCCTCTGTGGGTGGATACAGGCCTGTGTGTGTGTGTGTGTGCATGCATGAGTGTGAACATGTGTCCGTACAAATGCATGCATGTGTAGATATAAAGAGGCTTAACCATTAAACCTGAACTCCCCTTACCTGTCAGCATGGACATGATGGTGGTCTTGCCAGCACCGTTGCGTCCCAATAGAGCCGTGATCTGTCCCATGTACATGTTGAGGTACAACTTGTCAACAGCTCTCGCTCGTCCCTTCTTACGGGTAAAGATCTGCACGTACACGCCCACAAAACCAAACAGAAAGTGAACTCCCAATAAGTGAACAGCAAATACTTATCCTTCAGCAGATTACCACTGCACTGCCCTAGCCACTTACTGTATGCATGTGCCAACTTCATGCCTCACATGATGTATTTGCACGTGCCATATGCATGCATGTGTAGGCTAATTGTAGTTGTACTGATAGACACCTATGAACTGTGGATATGTATACATACATAATATATATAGAGTGAGAGAGATGTGTTAATTGATCCAGTGAGATAGTGGAGAGGACTGAGGTGTTTAAGTGCGCTTGTGTGCTGAAGATAAATTTGAATCCTAAGAGATTTATTGATAGTTAAATTGGTAGCAGAGAATGGTTGAATGGCACATCAGTATACCCAAGACTTTTACTAGTGGTGATGTAAGGGAATGGTTTCTGAGATATGCTGTACAGCTAACAAATGGGAAAATTCAACAAAGACATGCAAACTTCCGACTCTCTTGGAAGGAGAGGCACTGGAAGTATGGCTTGAACTCAGACCCCAAATAACAAGGAGATTATGCTACAGCCAAGAAGGAAATTGCTGCTGTTCTTAGCCCAATGGAGTTTGTGCTGCTGGAACACCTTCACAAACGTAAGCTGGACCTGGAGAATGTTTGTTCATGTAGTGAAGAAATTGCCAGATCAAGCCTCGCCCACATTAGAGAAAGATGCCTGCAATCACTTATTACTGCACCAGTTTGTAGCAGGACTTCCAGCTAGTGTGGAGTGGCAAGTGAGAGTGACAGGAGAACTAACTGCACTGGAGGCTGCTGTGATGATTAGGGCTGGATTAGTAATGACACTTGATGAACTAAGTCAAAGTGTTTCAGAGACACCCAATGAGGTAGCTTCCCATAGGACCAGATTGCTCTACTAATGGAACAAGTAACAGCTCCCTCACCATCATTTACGATGCCTGCAGAAACATCATCCAATGAACAACCAACACACTATCCACCAAGATGCTATCTTGAATGCAGCCGAGCAGGACACTTGCAGCGTGATTGCCCTCTGCTCAATCAGTAAAGACTAGACAGCAGCCATTGTTTTGGGTGAGGAAAAGTGGGACATCTGGCAAGAAACTGCTATCAGAAAACAAACAAGGGCCGTCTGTCAGGGGCAACAGGCATCACTACTCCCAATCAGCCCTCACCATGTGAGCATGGTGACTGTAGCAGCTGTTAATAATCAGCCATGTCTACATTCCCATACACATGGTGAGCTACAAGTCAAACGTCATGTTGTCGTGGGTACTCGGTAATTCTGGGGATGCATCTCCTATGCAAGCACGGTGTGGGCCTTGCTTGTACTGGACCATCTGTAATAGTCCGTAATACACTGCAAGTAGCAGCAAAATATGTGAAGTGAGCCATCTTACCGATTTATGAAGCTGCATTAAAAATAGAGGGTAGAGCATGTGCTATTCCGGAAATCGAACACCCGAGGACAGACGTAGTTGAGGAATGTGTAGTGCCAATGTATCACAAACCAACTAGTTTTGAATTACAATGACCTTCTCAATAATCAACTTGAAATTGAAGCTCTCAATATTTCAACTAATGCTCTAGCCTTCATCAGGAATGAGATTCTAAGACTCGCATAAACTTGATATATACCAGTAGCTAGCTATCCGCCATGTGATACAAACCACACCCTTGTACACGCGTCCAGCACGTGAACCGGATGTGGCAAAAATACAATAAAGAATAATGGAAACCAAATAAACACCAAAATACTAAATATAAAATGGAATAAAAATTCATTTAAAAAAAAAATCTAAACAAAAATACGTATAATATAATATTAATGCACTAAAAATATTAATGCACTAAAAATAAAAAGACATTCTTGAAATTAAAACCCAACAAAGAACCACTACCCCAGCAGCCAGGCAAGTCCATTCCACAATCTCCATTGAACTGCTCACACTTTGGTGCTAGGCTGTTAGGCAATGCCTCCTTCACTAGCAGTTCTGTCTTCTGGCCTCGTATAAGATGGTGGCTTCCTCCCACAAAATAGGATGTCCATTGTCCCATGCATGTTCAGCAATTGCAGATTTCTCTTTTGCACACTTTCTACAGGCATCTTGATGTTGTTTCATTCTGGTCTCCAGTCTTCTGTTGGTCTCCCCTACTTCCCACAGCTGCAAGAGATACAGTACACAATGAATACATACTAGCTGTTAATTCATCCTTCACTCTGCCAAGTTGTGCCCTCAAAGTTCTTTGAATTGCTGGAGTGTCTCTCGTGAGTTGTACAGGAAGGCCTAATCTTATTCCAAACAGCACTAGGGGCAACAGAGGCTGCCTTGCACTTTATAACCACAAAAGGCAACCCCTCCACGTCGAATACCAGCACATTATAGAGAGGAAATTGCACACTATGTTTGAGCAGGGCATAACTGAAAAATGTTCTAGCCCTTCGATGGTGCCAGCAGGGTTTGTTCCAAAGACTACAGGTGGTATTAGACTGTATGTTGATTATAATAAGAGGTCCACCAGTGATGCTTACCTTCTACCCTTACCTGATGAAGTCCAGGAGACCAGTTGTCAGGCTCTACTCTACCCTCAACATTGCATTTACATACTTGGTACTGGCAGCTACCAGGAAGCCGATACAATGCATTCTGCCCAGGCTCTGGAATGATTTGTTCAAGTATAATTAGATGTATGCTGTTTGGGTTGAATGGAGTGACCAGTTCCTTAGTTACTTATGGATAAAGTGTTAAGATGTTTTCCTTTTGTGACGACCTACTTGGACGATATTTTAGTTCACTACACCGATGAAAACTCACATTGTGCTCACCTACGAAGTCTTTGAACGAATCTGTGCTGCTGGCCTACCACTCTGAGGAAAGAAATGCCATATCAGACTCCTTACTTACATATCTGGCCACACCTTTACAGGAGCAGGCATGTCCCCAGATACAGAAAATCCAAGTACATGTAGTATTACAGATTCCAGAACCAATGGGCATCAAGGCCACATTATTGGGCTTGCAGCCTATTATCAGAGATGTAGGCCCAGGTGTCCAGATATTGCACACCACTCAATGCTTTCTTGTAAGAACACCTGGTTAGTGCCCCTATCTTGGCATATCCCATTTTGATCAGTTCTCCCCAGAATTCAATCTGCAAACAGATGCAAGTGCTGTTGGTATTGGAGCAGTGTTAGAACAGGATGGACACGCCATCACTTATGCCAGTCCTTCACTAACACAGTCAGAGCAGCATAACAGTGTAATTCAGAGAGAAGGTTTGGCAATCATATAAGCAGTAAAGAAATTTCGTCATTACCATCTTGGACGACATTTCAAATTGTTTACGGACCATGCCCTGCAGCAGTGGCTTTCAGCCCAAAAGATGGCGGGTGTGCTCTGTCATTGGGCATTAGTTTCTAAAGGAGTACAATTTGCAAGTGGTGTGTGGAAAGGGCTCGCTCAACAAATGCATATGCACTTGTACAACTAGGAAGTCTTCCTTGTGCTCTCACACTAGTCCTTTCCATTATTCTACCACTGAACTTGGAGAAGCACAAGAAGTATAGCATCTCAAAAGCTATACAAGCTGAAGCAAGTCCTCCTCGTGGTCGAGAGTGAGGCCACTATCCTTGGCGCAGGTAGGTGAACCTGTGGTCAGTTTAGGGTTATCAATGTTGTCCTCTGCCCACACTATATACCCAACCCTATGTCCAATGCTGTCACTGGGCCTGTCCTTCAGCTAAACATGCACAAACAAGATGACTGGAAAAACATTTACCACTCATCCCACATGTATATGCCTATCACACATCCACCCACTCATCCACTCCCTCTCATCCACTCCCTCCACCATGATTCTCTAGATGCATGACTCTAATGCATCTCTCACCACTTTGGCTGCATTTGAGGCTCATCATACCCTGAGAACCTGCAGGCTAAATTAGCAGAACTCAGAGGTTTTGTAGAGACAAACCTGGCATATGTTTCATATACGCAAAAGTGCACTTAAGGGGGGACTATACCTGAAACTGGGGGGGAAAAACGTCTGTTGATTTAGACTGCTCATAACTTTTTTTAAAATAATTACTCTGTCCAAATAATATTATGCCCATATTGTTCCTTGATCTATAGGCTTTCCAATGATATAAAAGATTAGTCTATAGGCATTTTTTCTCAGAAGATACATGCAGAAATATCAAGACATTCCCCCCAAAATAAACACTTCTGCCCCAACACTTGCCCCTCACCCATACTTACAAACCAAAAGCTGTAAATTGGTCTGTGGTTTGCCTAAGCTAATAGCTATTACAAGTATATGGGCGAGACAAAAATGCAATAACTAAACTGGGGGGAGTGGAGCATCCTGCCGTATTAGTGAATACGCGATCTTACGATAAATCTGCAAAGGTCACCTCTTCTAATCAACATAACTTGACAACCCATCAAGTAAAAAAAAAATTGTCTCCAAAATATAATATTAGGCAAACCACAGACCAATTTACAGCTGTAAGTATGGGTGAGGGGGAAGTGTTGGGGCATATAGTGTTTCATGCACTGACACACACACACACATCTACCAGGCTGCCTCAACCCAGTGTTCTACTGGTGTGTATAGTGTTTCATGCACACACACACACACATCTACCAGGCTGCCTCAACCCAGTGTTCTACTGGTGTGTATAGTGTTTCATACACTCACACACCAGAAGTGTTTAGTTTTTTGGAATGCCTTGCATGTATCTTCTGAGAAAATATGCCTATAGACTAATATTTTATATCATTGGAAAGCACATAGATCAAGGAACAATATGGGCATAATACTATTTGGACAGAGTAATTATAAAAAAAGTTATGGGCAGTCTAAATCAACAGACGTTTCCCCCCCAGTTTCAGGTATAGTCCCCCCTTAAGTCCAACACTTGTTCACCACGCAATATTCAGAGAGTGGTACTATCTGGCTCTCTGTACCCACTCCTGGGAAGTTGGAACCACAATGGGAAGGAGGTTGGGTGGTGAAATCAATCAAGAGCTCACTCAATGTTGAAATTTGGAATGGCAATCGACACAAAATTGTGCATGTCAACCTCCTACGATAGAATTCAACCAGACATTCTGGAGCCTCAAGATAGTGAAACAGCAAACACACCACTGGAACGATCATGGAACCCACAGAGACTATCCTCAGGGGGAGCATCATTCTCTGGCACACTATGGAACCTAAAGCTAGGGACCAGATTTTATAAAGGGAGAGCGTAGGCAGGCTAATTGTAGTTGACTGAGATTGTAATTATAGTGACTCATGATTATATAATAGGAATGATAGACACCAATGTTGTGGATATAGCTAGAGATAAATGATAATTGATCACATGAGAGTAGAGAGGACTGAGATGCTTAAGTGTGCTTGTGTGCTGAAGACAAATCTGAATCCTAAAAGATCTGTTGATAGTTACACATGCATGCAAATGTCAGTCTTACATTGTGGGAGTAGATCTTGCTGAGGTTTTGGATGCTGATGCCAACCTGGAGGCTAGAGTCTACCTCTTCATGTGCCTCCGGATCTTCCTGCACACCCTGCTCCATTGCTTCTCTCATCTGCACACATGGAGTACCATGGGTCATGTGATAGTCACATGATCCTAGTGATGCATCATAGTTGGACTATGTACAATATAGTGACATGCACATGTATGTAGCAAGCTTGGGTTTTGAAAGTGCATAGCATTCCAAGTGTGCTTGTTATAAACCAGAATTTAGGCTGCATAAATATACACACACCATATTTGCTCAATCAGAGGCCACTCTCAGTTAGTCGCCCTCCCTAAAGGCTTGTCCACACTGCACTTATACCAATGCACATTGGGTCAGAGGAAAATGCTGATATGCATCGTCGTGTCTCTAATAGTACCAAAATAAACCGTACGAAGCATAAATAATCAGCTTGCCAGGGTCAGTCAAAATCATATACTCTATTGCCGTAGTTGAGATGGAGTTTGCTTTTGCGTCCTTTTGCGTCCTTTTCTTGCTGATTAACTACCTACAGATGCACAGGAATCATTTTCTGCAGAGAAGAAGAAAGGAGAGAGCTGCTGGAAAGGCAGAACCAATGGAAGTTGTGACTGCACAAACTTCAGAAGTCCAGATGCAGGTCGTATAAACATAGCAACATTTCTCTTGCTACTCTAGCTAGCTAGTTTGGCTGCAGGGCACAGATAGTATAGAGCTAGCTCCAAAGTTCTCAACTGCTACATCGTGAAGACGCGAGTGAATGAAATTCTTTTAAACACACATTCCCCTAGTTATTTGAAGGCTTTAATTTGTTGCTCTGATTCGCATCAAACCACCTATCCAAGTGGACCAGAATAATGCACATTATTTCAATTCTAATTCAGTGTGGATGCGACCAATGCACATTAATGTGCACAGGCTTGTGCAGTGTGGACAGGCCTTAATAGTGGCCTCACGCTTCCTCTTGCCGAGTAAAATTGTGAGAGTTCTAGAAACCACATCCACTGTTGTCCTGCCACTTGGCCCACATGTGCTGTGCATTTTAAGTGTATGTGCATAACATGCACATAGCACAGTATTGTTTTGCTCAGTCTACAACAATAGACGCCTCTCTGGGGTAGTAGCTAGGTATGTTGCTGAACTTGAACAAAATGGAGTTGTTCTAGAAACGACTGCTAGTAGATCTCATAAAGTTCTTGCTGTGTGGTAGACTAGTTTCCCTTGTACAGGGCTCCTAGTCCACCCTTGCCGCATCATAGTTTACTTTGCCTCGTGATGTGTCTGCGCTCGCCCTTCCAAATAAATAGACGACACTCTCATTGAGTCGTCACTCTCTAATAGTAGCCTCCCTCTCCGCCTGGCTGAGGCATTTAGTAGCCGTGGCTTCCGATTGAGCAAATATGGTATATAATATAGAGAGAGTGAAGCTCACATTATCGTTGTCGGCCTGTCTTGAGGTACCACACCAGTAGGAGGGGAGGAAGGGAAACCACAACGGCTTAGGAAGGCCATACTTACCCGGCTTAACAGCACTGACGTACCTTATAGAAGTAAAAAATATATATGTACCATCACACAAGGCAACCACCCTTTACCAGACTTTTTTTTTGCTGTGGTTAAGTACATTATTAGCAGCCCCTCCCTCCCTCCTCACCAAGCCATGAGCATGTAGAGGACAGCGTCTATTAGTAACATGCCCAACACACACGCCATGCTGAAGTTGTCATCTGCATTAATGGGCGAAGCCACATTGGTCCATGTGGCACCTGCGCCACTCAGTTCTTGTTGAAGCAAAACTGCAAGTCCCAATCCCAGGCATGTGTTGTAGAAGAGACAAAGAACTAACTTGTAGCCTCTGCATATGTGTATCCGTGTGCACCATATGTGGGAGTGTGTGTGCATGTGGTGTGTGCAAGTGTATATGTGCACAAGTGTGAGACAAGAGGAAATATTAGAAAGGGTATGGGCGGTGATCAGTAGTAGTAGTAGTAGTAGTAGTAGTAGAGTTACATACATAACTTTCTCTACATGCATACATGAGCCATACAAGGTATATGCTATCATGTGTACATGCCAGGTACATGCTATCATGTGTACATGCCAGGTACATGCTATCATGTGTACATGCCTGGTATATGCTACCATGTGCACATGCCAGGTATATGCTATCATGTGTACATGCCAGGTACATGCTATCATGTGTACATGCCAGGTACATGCTATCTTGTGTACATGCCAGGTACATGCTATCTTGTGTACATGCCAGGTATATGCTACCATGTGTACATGCCAGGTATATGCTACCATGTGTAAATGCCAGGTATATGCTACCATGTGTACATGCCAGGTATATGTTACCATGTGTACATGCCAGGTATATGCTACCATGTGTACATGCCAGGTATATGCTATCATGTGTACATGCCTGGTATATGCTATCATGTGTACATGCCAGGTATATGCTATCATGTGTACATGCCAGGTATATGCTATCATGTGCACATGGCAGGAATATGCTATCATGTGCACATGCCAGGTATATGCTATCATGTGTACAAGGAAGATGTAGTGAACTCAAGGTTGGTGTGGCCACTTAAAGGTCACTCAAGGTTGGTGTGGGCCACAAAGCTTGGTATAGGCCACACAAGGTTGGTGTGGACCACTCCAGGTTGGTGTGGGCCACACAAAGTTGATGACCACTCTGTCAGGGATTCTCCACCTGAAAGTCACCCCTGACAAGATTCCAAAATGCCAGCACAAGAATACCCTCAACCCTGAACCCCATGCAAACACATTAAACCCTTAGCAATAACACCTAGAACATCAAACAATTAAGTTATCTTGTGGAGTGCATGCATGTTACCATGTAAGGTCAAACCCAAGTTCACAGCTGGTAGCCTATTTAAATTTAAGGGAGCCAGTTGCTGAGCTGAGGGAGCGTCTCAGGAGGTAGGACAGTATTTGTGAGTGTGTGGAGATTTGTTCTAATGCTTTACTCTACTTACTACAAGTCCTGGTAGGATTACTTGGTGTGGCATAAACCAACCATAATCCTCCTCCACATTGGTGGCAGCGACCGACTTGAACCAACCTCATCGAAACAGAGCAGCTTGGAACATGGCCACGAGAACCAGAAGACAGCAACCCACCGAGAATAGAACCCTACCGACCCCTCCACCCTCAGCAAGTAGGACATATGTTGAAGACATGAGCAGTGAGGATGAAATAGAGACTGCAGTCGATGCAGTGACCCAGAGACTGGCAAAGTTGGTGTCTCAACACAGGAAACAAATGAAGTTTATGGCAGAGGAATTGTGAAGGAGAGAAGAGAAGGAAGACCAACGACACGAAGCAGACATAGTCAGGGAGAAGAGGCGCCTACAAGACACTCAAGACCGAGAAGCGGCCATCAGGAAGGAGATGATAGAGGAACGAAGAAAAGAGGATGCAGAACGATGGATGCAATTCATGCAGATGACCGTCCAGAATCGTTCTTGGAGAATGTTGAAGCACACATGCTGACCTTTGAGGTACACACTGACTATTGGATTGCAACCTCCACACTGTCCTGGATGAGAAGTCCCTCAGCTTTCAGGCTGGCCTCCCCATCAACAGAAGGAAGGACTTCGCCACCCTCAAGCAGACACTGACAGACTACCACGGAATCACACCAGCCTTCAGGTGGAGGTGGAGGGACCTCACCATGCTTCCTGGAGAGTCGGGACAGGAGATGACAAAGTGACTCCGGAAATGGACCAAGGAGACAACCTCCAAGAAAGACCTAGAAGACATGATAGCTGTTGATAGCTGTTGAGAAGTCACTCACCATGCTACCTGACGAAAAGATGGAATTCTGGGTGCGTGAACGTCAACCCACCACCCCAGCAGAGGCAGGACAACACGTAGATCAGTACCGCCATCTCCAACCCAGAACAGAGGAGCCTAGATGACCATGGATGAGACCAGCCCTGACCACACCACCAGGTGGAGGTGACAGATTCAAACCCAGAAGATGGCAGGAGCTTGATAAGATGAAAGGAGAGACTAGACAAACCACTGAAGCCACCGTAGAGACCACCAGCCTTCGACCCTGTACTAGGACCCAGATGTTTTCATTGCAGTGACTACGGCCACATTGTGGCAAAGTGCGCCAAGAGAATAACACACTATGGGGCAAGGACAAAAAATGGTGACATTGGAGGTCCGGGAAAAAAAAATTCATGGCAATGCCCAAAAAAGTTTATGGGCATGAAGTAGACTCCTTGGGACTTAAGGAAAAGTTGGTTTTAGATTGATATCTTTACTCATGACTCCACACCATTGCTTTGAAGTTCAGTGAAAATTTTTAATGGTTTTTTGACAAAGATTGTCTCAGCTCCATGAAAGTAGAAATCAATGTTAGAAGATAGCTATGGCATATATGGTTACGGGATTTTGTGTGGGAATTTTTGTTTAGTTTCATCGTCCAAAACATTTTTTTGCCCTCATGGGTATGGAATGGAGCCCTGCATTGCTTTCTAATTACAAGTTTTCTTGTAACGTGCGTACCAAAAATGTCGAAAAGTTCCCACTGTTTCCAAAGTTATAGGCAGATCATTCCATTTTCTCTTCCCTTACTATGTGATGGTACTTTATGCTAAAAATGGTACCAATTGAAGGAGCAGTTGTCTGGCCATTTCACGTTCAAATTTGGAACGTGCGTAACACAGGTCAGCCAAATACAACTATACAATGTGTACAAAAGTATCGGCAGCGCAAGGCCCTCGAGCACCTTGCACCTCAGATACTCCTTCCAAAACTGTGTTCGGTAGTGCCAAAGCACTGGGTAAGGCCACATCCCGTCTTCGCCTCAGTCTACCCAATGATACAAACAAAAAGAAAGCAGTATATATGCAGGAAAATTTGTGCAGACTATGGGTTCGTGGATCCCCACACACCCAATCCTATCCAAACAGAACTCAGTGAGACAGACCAGCACTCAGTGAGACAGACCAGCTCGTCATCTCTTTCTATGAACGCGATGACATCAGTCGTCAAGCCCCTGGTCGGAAAGATGCCAGGAAAGTGGGAATGGAGAAGAAACAGATCCTTTACTTGGTCTGTACCCTGAATCAGTGTCATGCTCTTTTCACCCAGGACTACCCCAATGCAAAAGTTGGTCTAACAAAGTTCAAGACTCTTAGACCAACCCATGTACTCTGTGTAAGCCAGACCCCACACAATGCATGTATCTGTCAGTACCATGAGGATGTCATCTTGGCATTGGAGGCACTCCACAAGTTGGTGCCAGATATCCCTCTGTACTCCCCCACTACCCCTGACTCCTTCATGTGTGATAACCCTTCAAACAAGTGCTGGCTGAATCAGTGCAACAACTGCCATGATGGTCAATGCTTCCTTGAGCAGTATGATCAGGTGGTGCAAGTGGAACAGGCGGTCACATGGCTTGAGTGGGAGAAGGACGAGAATGAGCGCCCAAAGAAAGTTGTTCATGAGGGGATGACTGATGACTTGAAGGAGCACATCCTCGCCCTTCTTCCCCATTTCCTCAATCACGTATTTATCAAGAGAGCACAGGTGGAGGAATACAACAAATAGCGTGCTACTGTGGAGAAGTCTGCATCTGACTACAACCCCAGCCATGGAATGATGCAGGTATGTTCACACATTCACTCACTCACTCTCACTCACCTTTCTTCCAGGTGGACTTCTCAGAAAATTTTGAATGCATCGAGCAAGATGAGATTCAGTCAGCCCATTGGACCCATGCTGGTATCTCTCTCTTCACATAATTATTTGCTTTGGTACACTGGCGAGCATCACAGTGGGATCCTCTCCTCTGACTGTAAGGATCACTCAAAACTAACTATTCTTCCCTACCTGGACAAGCTTCTTGAGACACTCCCAATTGAGGTAAAATCTGAAACATTCAATCAGTCCATCATTCATCATTCACCGAGTACCATCATCTAGGTCACTGAGCTCAACATTTGGTCCAATGGGACTTCTGCCCAATTCAAGAGCCGCTACATCATCGATGCTTCGCCTACCATGGAGGAGCGACACAGGCTCAACATCACATGGAAGTATTTTGCTACGTCCCATGGCAAAGGTCCAGTTGACGGGACTGGCGGGAGTGCAAAGCGCTATGTATGGAACAGGATAAAGTCGCGTCAAGTGCTGGTCAAAGACTCTGCTTCATTCGCAGCTGCTGCAGGAACTATGCTGTCAGTGAAGGTTACCGACATCACAGAGAAGGAGATTTCTCAGCGCAATGCTAGCATGGGATTCAATGAGGGGTTATGGAGTAACTCACCAGCCGTGGTCGGGATACGAAGCAAGCACTGCATTCGCAACATTAAGGGTGCCCTCCATCACTCTATACTGACACGTGACTTTGGTGTGTTGGCTCAGCAGCATCAGGAGATGGAGGTGGATGGGGAAAATATGATTACTGCACAGTTTTGTGCTGGTGACCTACGACAGAAAATATTTTGTGGGAGAAGTGGAGAGCAGCACTCCCACTCATCTGTCGCTAAATTTTATGAAATCTGCTGGGCTTAGGAGATGGAACTGGCCAGCGAGAGCCGACCGTCTCCCTATTCTCTCCCGTATTGATCCTCCTGCCCCCATTATCAACTCATCGCGCTTCTTCGTTATGTTGGATATGGATGAGAAGAGGAGAGATAAAGAATTCATAAGATGGAAATCTAATCTACAAACTGACTTCTTAAACTGCCTATGTACTCACCTCACCCTCCCCTTTGCCCACACACCCTCGCCCATATACAGCACTCACCCTTACCCCTTGGCATCATTTCTATAAATACAGTGATTTTCTTTAAGAATTATGCTCCTCATACTCGTAAATTAGTGTGTAACGTGAGTTACGTAACATGCGTTACGGCACACATTTTACTATGGTGACTGCCACAAGCATGTGCATTATGATAGAACCATGAACATTGGGGGATTTGTAGTCAACGTAGTCCTACTTAATATATCTAGAAATAAGTGAAATTCCAGGAGCACTTTTAAGAGAATCCTGCTTTGTAAAAGTTGGTGAGTAATTAGATTCATCTTTCTTCTAGATTAGGAAAATTACATCAGATTTACCTGTCAATACATGCCATAGCAGTGCACATGCAAAGTGTGTAACACGTAACGTGCATAACAGTGTCCTTGCCCTATGGTATGTCACTCTGATTACTTGGTTGACTTGTTTCACCTCCCAGGTATCATCAACAGGCAACGGGTAAAGACTCTGACGATAGACACTGGGTGCATGAAGACCCAAGTCCACAGTCGATGGATCCGGAAGGAAGCACTGACTGGAGAACATCTCCAAGTCACAGGACCCCATGGCCACACTCACACACTCCCTCTGGCCAAGGCCACCATCACCGTAAAGAAGAGGACACTGCATCTCATCGTGGCAGTCAACAAGAACCTGGCCTACAACGCCTTGCTAGGGATGGACGTCCCTAACCTTCTTGACCTCGCTCCACAACAGACAAAGACAATCAACTACAGGCCCAGACGTAAGCGCCCCCGGCCGGTTACCTATGCAGACCTTCCTGACCATCATAGTGAAGAGTCGGGCAGCAGGATTAGCGAGGATGGAGATAATGCATCCGACGGGTCCGAGGAGGAGCAAGAAGATGACCCAATGACCACTCCATAACCAAAAGACCAGCCCCTCCCCCTCACCCCTGACACCCTACCAGCACAGCAGCAGAATGATGGTGCAGGAGCATGGACCATTACAGACCTTCCAGACTTTGATGACGACATCTTCCAGGCATACAGTGCAAAGAGGAAGAAGGCCAAAAGTTAGAAGAGACTAGCACGCAAGCAACACCAAACTATCTGGGGCCAGCAGCTGCCTCTGGATGGAGGGCTCTCCCGGCTCAGGCAGGCTCAGGCAGAAGACCCTTCCCTGGAACACCCACGGAGAAAGTGCAGCAGACCCGGCATGCCGTTCTTCAAGTCAGATGGTCTCATCTACAGAAGGTGGAAGCCTGCCAGGCAGGAGGAGGAGGCTCACCAACTGGTGCTACCACGATCCTACCGGGAGACAGTGCTGAGGATGGCACACCAGATCCCTTGGGCAGGCCACTTGGGACGAAAAAGAACTACAGAGAGACTCATGCTCCGCTTCTTCTGGCCAGGGATAAGAGCTGATGTTGCAGACCTCTGTGCCAGGTGTCAGGTCTGGTAGAAGGCGTCACAGGGCACAATACGGAAGGTACCATTAGTGCCTTTACCTGTTATGACTATTCCTTTTCTCCGTATAGCTATGGACATTGTGGGACCATTACCAGAGACAGCAGAAGGACACAGATCTATTCATCCTCAACATATGTGACTATGGAACATGATTTCCAGACGCATTCCCCCTCAAAACGAACACAAGCACGGGCAGAAGCCTTGGTAGAACTCTTCTCCAGAGTGGGGTTCCCAGAGGAAATTTTGACAGACAGAGGCTCCAACTTTACCAGCACCCTGCTGCAAGAGTTCCAGCGCCTTTTTGGAATCAAGTCTATCCGCACCTCGGCCTACCACCCACAAACAGACGGTATGGTCGAGTGTTTTAACAGTACGCTCAAACAGATACTCAGAAAATTTATAGGGCAATTTGACCAGCAATGGGACAAGATCTTGCCTTATGCCTTGTTTGCTATCGCAGTGTTCTCCAAGAATCCACAGGGTACTCCCCATTTTAACTCCTCTACAGACGAAACCCGAGAGGACCTCTGGACCTTGTCAATGAGGAATGGGAAGGCCGAGAGAAAGCCTCCAAAAGCATGCTCTCCTTCTGCACGGAAACTTACCAAAGACTAGAGGTAGCACGAGATCTAGCAGCCAGCTCACAGACGACTGCCAAAGCGACCATGAAGAAATACACTATGACAGAACCACCAAGGACAGAACCCTCCAGGTCGGAGATCTAATACTGGTACTGCTCCCTTCCTCCAGCAACAAACTCCTGGCCAAGTGGCAGGGACCCTTCCCCAGTGTTGAGAAACTTTCAGCGACTACATTCAGGGTGAGGATGGAGGGTTGCCGTCGCCCTTTGCACACCTACCACATTAACATAATGTCGAGATGGGAGGCACCTTCTGCAGTGTGCCTGATAGAGAGAGTCAAACAGGAGCAGACAAAAGAGCCAGACATTCCAACCTGGCCACACACCCAACCAATGGACGAACCACTCATCAACCGGGATCTAGAGGAGAAACAGATGGCACAGATGAGACAATAGCTGCAGATGCACCATCACCTCTTCACCGACACGCCAGGAAGGACAGGGAAAGCCACTCTTGCCATCCACACGTCCCCATCCACTCATCCCCCTATCGCCTTCCCCATGCCAGGAAGGACATTGTGAAGCAAGAGATTGAGCAGATGCTGCGGGCTGACTTGATTGAGGCCAGCACGAGCGCTTGGGCATCTCCTATTGTCATGGTGCCTAAGAAGGATGGGTCACTTAGACTGTGTGTTGACTACAGAAAGATCAATGCAGTCACCCGCCCTGACAATGCCCAGAATTGACGAACTTATCGATGGACTAGCAGGAGCCTCGTTCATTACTACCCTCGACCTCACTAAAGGGTACTGGCAAGTACCAGAAGACAAACACTCCAGAGACAAGACTGTCTTCGTCACCCCATATGGGAAGTACTGTTTCAAGGTTATGCCCTTCGGCCTAGTGGGTGCCGCAAGTGTGTTTCAACGAATGATGAGCTCCATCTTTGGAGATGTAACCAATTTTGTTGCAGCCTACATGGATGACGTGGTCGTCTTCAGCTCCAACTGGCAGGACCACCTCCACCATCTCGACCAAGCCCTCACCAGAATAGGAGAGGCCGGACTCACCATCAAGCCAGCTAAGTGCCGCTATGCAATGTTTGAATGTCCCTATCTTGGCCACGTTGTAGACAGAGGCCAAGTCCGACCCGAACAAGCAAAGATCATAGCTGTAAAAGTGTTTGCCACCCCCAAAAGGACGTATGGGCGTTCTTGGGGTTGGCAGGCTACTACAGGTGCTTCATCCCCAATTTCGCTACCATTGCAACCCCCTTACCAACCTCACCCGCAAAGAACTGCCAGACGGAGTAGATTGGCAGGAGTCTCATCAGACACTATTCCAGGGCCTGAAAGAAGCACTGACTACCAGACCCGTCCTGCAGGGACCAGACTTCAACAAACAATTTACCATCCAGACCGATGCCACAGATGTTGGAATTGGAGCTGTCCTCAGCCAGTTTCATGAGGCGCTGGGAGACCGCCCCGTGGCATTCTTTTCCAGGAAATTGATTTCCAGAGAGAAAGGAACTATTTGGTGGAAGGAGTGCCTCGCCATCATTGAGGCAGTTAAACACTTCTCTGTTTACATAACAGGCGTACATTTCTCAATCGCCACAGATCACAACTGTCTGCGTTATCTAGACCGCATGAGAGATACTGGTGGGTACCTCACCCGGTGGGCCCTGTTGCTCCAGCCCTTTGACTAGGACATCCACCATCGACCTGGCAAAGCAAACGCCAATGCCAATGGCCTATCCAGGCAGTCCTGGGAGGACGACCCAACTACACTGAAGGGGAGGAAAGGGGAGAGTGTCAAGGATTCTCCACCTGAAAGTCACCCCTGACAAGATTCTAAGATGCCAGCACAACGAGAATACCCTGGACCCTGAACCCCATGCAAACACATACCTAGAACATCAAGTTATCATGTGAAGTGCATGCATGTTACCATGTAAGATCAAACCCAAGTTCACAGATGGTAGCCTATTTAAGGGAGCCAGTTACCGAGCTGAGGGGGCGGCTCAGGAGGTAGGACAGTATTTGTGAGTGTGTGGAGATTTGCTTTACTCTACTTACTACAAGTCCTGGTAGGATTACTTGGTGTGGCATAAACCAACCATAATCCTCCACACACTAAAGGTTAAAGGACACACATATGACATGATATGGATGGTTACACTTACAAGTTTAATGAGTCCAGTTGGGAATACAGGAACACCAATAGTAAAGTACTTGCACCCAATGTTACCCCCACAAAGATGAAACCTACTGTAGCAGAGTTAGACAAGGCACTGCATGATGGGGACAGAGGGGTGGGCATGGAAGAGGAAGAGAGAAAGAGGAGGGAGGGGAGAGGATAAGGGAGGAGGTGAGAGATGAGGAGGGGAAAGGAAAGAAGAGAAAAGAAGTAAGAATGATGACTGGCTCTAAATAAACAATCAGCTTTCTCTTTATGTCAGAACTGATGTTTCGACCAACTCGCTTTTGGCCTTCCTCCCTGGCCACTCTGAGGAAGGCCAAAGCAAGTGCTTCAAAATATGCTGCTTCTATAAATTGTTTTTAGTCTGTATGAAGATTAAGAGCACGTGTGCTTGTGATGATGTGCTATAGAGGAGAGGATGTAATGTCCACACTAACTAACTAACTATGTAGAACCATGCACTCACCTGGCAAAGAAGGAGTAGGAAATCATGGAGAGGATGAAGAGAGTGAGGAAGATGAAGAGCAGGATAAAGTCACTGTTGGTGAAGATGAGTACCTAATGAAGAACAAGGCCTAATATGATGATTATCACTTGAATTGTACACATATTTGAACATGCAACAAGAATTATGCATGACCCCCACCCCCTCCTTGCAAAACAAGGTCTACTGTATAGTGACTATGTTTCAAGGGAGGACTCTATCGTGGATATGCCTTCAGTAGCCATTAGCTTTAGTGGAGGATCTCTAGCCCACACCCAATGTTACTGTTACTGCTCATTTGTGGATGAAGCTTCATGGATGGTGCATACTAGTACTGATTGCTCGGTATTGAGTGGAGAGCGAAGAAATAGAAAAAAGCTAGAGCATGTTGATGAAGCAGAGCAAGTATGTCCATCATCCTGCCATGCTGCCCAGTCTCACCTGCTTGTGCGGCTTTGGAAGACTTGCAAGGGTTATTAAGGTCTTGGCTTGTTATTTGTCCTATTGGCTTGTTATTTGTCCTATTGGCTTGTTCTGCCATCTGGGGTTTCATCAGCTATTAACTATGCAGCCCGTACTCACTCGCGCAGCCAGCCCATAGATCTTATAACTCTGGCATGTCACACTTTCACATCACAAAAACTATCTCAGTCTAGGAGACCCTAGATAATTTCTGTTGAAATTGGCCTCCGCTACGACTTTTTAAAACTGAGTTTTAGG
Source organism: Cladorhizidae sp. MBARI D1340-BT2 (assembly GCA_028752905.1). Classification (NCBI taxonomy): domain Eukaryota; kingdom Metazoa; phylum Porifera; class Demospongiae; order Poecilosclerida; family Cladorhizidae; species Cladorhizidae sp. MBARI D1340-BT2. Next base: position 35,881,372 of record JAQNBH010000005.1, on the reverse strand, counting down.
ATTGTCTTGTCTGCATATTCCTGAAGTATTGTTGCTAGGACACTTTTTATTAGAGCTATATGGCATTGGTTAGAAGCAGTAAAACCACTTAGAATTCTGTGGAACTCGACTGTGTATTCTAGATAACTTAAAATCTAAAGTCCCATATACAGTCCAAATATAAAATCACTCGATATAAAATCCCCAATGAAAATCTCCAATATAGCTTAACTCTTTGAACACGTGCGGCCGGTATTCCGGCCGCCAACTACTGCCGCTAGAAGTCCGAGCGGTCTATATATCGGCCGCAAGTACTTTATTTTATTTATTTTTTACTGCAAATGAGTTCTGGAACTAGATAACAGCATCCTGCAGGAACTTGATTACAGCATTATTAGTTGGTGCACTCTATTTAGATGTTGATTTGCTGCTGCTGATGATGATGATGAGAGCATCCAGGGTAAAAATTATGGCAACAAAAGTGACTTTGAGAGTGAAGGCAGTGAAGGCAGTATTTATGAGCATGATGAATCCTCTAGAGAGAGCTATCATGAGGACAAGGAGAGCAAATTAGATGGTACGTGATAATGCCCCAGCTCCAGCTAGGGTGCCAAGGCAGAGTTCGTATTAGAGGTTGACGTGCTCGGCATGCTAGGGGTCGTGCTCCTGTCCATGGCCAAGGGTATAGGTTCCCTAGGCTCCCCTCTCCACCTGTAGGATGGACTAGGGACACTAGTCATTTTGCTGGAAGTTTACACAACATGAGAAACCAGGGCCAAAGAATATACCCAGTGAGATAAATGCTGACAGTACAACCAGCTGATTTTTTGTCCTTATATTGGAATGATGAGCTATAGGATTTATTTTGAGTCAGACTAATAAACAGGCTCAGCTTGTGATTACTGCCAAACCAAACAGCTACATTGCTAAAAATTGTTAAAGCCCCTCACCCTGGATGAACTGAAGGCATTCTTTGGACTTCGGTGTACCATGGAAATATTACTTTACAAGGACCGTTATGAGTATTATTGGAAGACAAAATTGGAAGACAAATGGCTCAAACTTTGTGAGACCCTAAGACTATGACCAGGGACAAGTTTTTAGCTATCTGGTCCATGTTGCATTTTGTAGATAAGGAGGACCCAACCCTAGATAAGGATGACAAAATATACAAGGCTCGTCCCGTATTCAGTCATTTGTTGGAACGTTTCAAGCATTACTATGTTCCCGAATGTGAACTGAGTCTTGACGAAGGGATGATTCCTACCAAAAACAGGTTGTCATTTGACAATATATCAAGGACAAACCCATACGCTGGTGTATAAAGACTTTCCTACTATGTGATGATTCTGTGAATGGATACATTTCCAATGCCAAGGTCTATACTGGATGGGTTCAGAGAGCAGATGAGATTGATAGCCTAGGTGTCACTATATAGCAATCTTGTAGTTCGGATTGTTTCCAGGAACTCAGCGTATAGGCTGCAAAAGGTTCAGGAACTCTGCGTTCAAAAGGTTAAGTATTTTCTCGTGAAGATGAAGTTTTGGATTGGGTTATGTTTATGTATTTATTGGGTTATGTGTATGTATTATTGGTTTATGTTTGTGTATTTATTGAGTTATGTTTGTGTATTTATTGAGTTATGTTTGTGTATTTATTGGGTTATGTTTGTGTATTTATTGGGTTATGTTTATGTATTTATTGGGTTATGTTTATGTATTATTGGGTTATGTTTGTGTATTCATTGGTTCATGTTTATGTATTTATTGAGTTATGTTTGTGTATTTATTGGGTTATGTTTATGTATTTATTGGGTTATGTTTATGTATTTATTGGGTTATGTTTATGTATTATTGGGTTATGTTTGTGTATTCATTGGTTCATGTTTATGTATTTATTGAGTTATGTTTGTGTATTTATTGGGTTATGTTTATGTATTTATTGGGTTATGTTTGTGTATTTATTGGGTTATGTTTATGTATTTGTTGAGTTATGTTTATGTATTATTTGGGTTATGTTTATGTATTTATTGGGATATGTTTATGTATTTATTGGGTTATGTTTATGGATTTATTGGGTTATGTTTGTGTATTGATTGGGTTATGTTTATGTATTTATTGAGTTGTTTGTGTATTTATTGGGTTATGTTTATGTATTTATTGGGTTATGTTTATGTATTATTGGGTTATGTTTATGTATTTATTGGGATATGTTTATGTATTTATTGAGTTATGTTTATGTATTTATTGGGTTATGTTTGTGTATTTATTGGGTTATGTTTATGTATTATTGGGTTATGTTTATGTATTTATTGGATATATGTTTATGTATTTATTGGGTTATGTTTGTGTATTTATTGGGTTATGTTAATGTATTTATTAGGTTATGTTTGTGTATTTATTTATGTATTATTGGGTTATGTTTATGTATTTATTGGGTATGTGTTTATGTATTTATTGAGTTGTGTTTATGTATTTATTGGGTTATGTTTGTTTGTGTATTTATTGGGTTATGTTTATGTATTATTGGGTTATGTTTGTGTATTTACTGGGTTATGTTTGTGTATTTATTGGGTTATGTTTATGTATTTATTGGGTTATGTTTATGTATTTATTGGATTATGTTTATGTATTTTTGTAGTGAATTTACATCGAGATATTCTACCTTTTTATATAATTATGTTAACCTTTTTGATGTGCTTTGATGTAGCTGTATTATATTCTGATGTATATAGAGATGGTTTAATATTTATGATACTGCATGGTTTATATAATAGCACTCACGAGCTGAGCTATATATCAAGTCAGGATGTGATGAAGGCAATTCATGGTGAGCTTGAACTGACTTTGTGTGTTATTTTTATAGAATGTGTCCCATTACAGAAAAAATGGAGAGAAAGCCTAAGCAGACGCATGTATCATCAATCCTCGAGATATGGTCTCCATTTCATGGCCTATTGAGAACCTGCACACAGCTCCTGTTCAGTCACTTTCAGCTCTTCAGAGGCAAATGAAAGCTCTAAATCTTCTTCCACAACGTCCTTATGTCTACCTTGCAGGCTGGAAATATATCTCCATGGACTTGGAAGTTGGTACCATAGAGCAAAGGGTAGAACTTGCCAGTATTGGCAGAGAAGGTGAAAGTGTGGTTGTTACTGCATCAATTGCCATCAAGCTGGTTTGACATGGCAAGTGCATGAACAAGGCAAGAGTACCTCACTAGAAATTCTCTCTTTGCATCCCCTTCCATGTCCATCACTTCTGTATATTTGGTTCATCATGTGATGAGCTTTATTGATATTTGCTGTTTGTTGTGGCAATTCTGATGAACAGTTTCCTCCATTGGTGACTGCTAGAAAAGGAAAGTTCACGGATGGTTCAGGTACATTGTCTCATGTAGTGCTTGTAGTCCACTGGTATAACATCATGTCTTGAACAGTGGGGCTTACCTAGGAACTGTTGAAAGTTCAACCATGTGTACGAGTCAATACTTGTGTCCAATTCTGGTCGTTGCAGTGTGTGCCAAGTACTGGCAGACTCTTCGTGCATGCTTCACAGAATTAGGAAACCGTCTGATTTTAAATCTTTCAACAGTTGAAATTCGTGTACCTCAATATACCAGAAAAGGAGGTAAGATTTCAGCATCTTCACTCAAGCCACAAAGTAAGGCAGAGATTGAGCACTTGCGTCTGAAGCTAGCCAGAGGTACAGACAAGAGAAGTATAGCTGTGGATAATGAACTTAACCAGGATTTGCTTCAAGGTTCATCTCAAAGAGTTTTCTAAGAGCAACAGCAAAAAGCCACCAAATTGAAATCCTCTTGTGCAATGCATTGGGATCCTCTGATAATCTGATGGTGTTTGTAACTGAGGCACCTTTCAGGAAGGGCATGAGATTCTCCAGCAGTAGTCTGGGGTTATTACTTTACCATCTCAGCAGGCCTTGCAGGGTTATCGTAAAGGTGGAAACAGATATTTATATAATATTGTTTTGATGACCCCTTACCCAATAAATCAATCCGAAAGTGGATTAGCCCTCACCCCCAAACTCAAGTTTGAGCATGCGTACTTGACCACTTTCTCAAGAATGAGGTGGATCGAGCTGGTCAAGTACATGAACTGCATTAATATTATGTAATAAACCTGCACATTTTCCTCCCACAGGTTTTGAGTGATTCTGTGGCCAAGGCTTTGGGAATTTTTGGTGATGAAGAAGCTGAGGAGACTGAAACATTTGTAGAAATGTTTAACAAGTTCTTTGATGCACTCAACATCTGCAACTTTACATTAGGGAAGTGCCCAAGAGACCCACTCAAGTCGCCTTATCGAAGGGGATGGGACTTTCATTTGAAGGTGTGGGAAAAGTTAAATGAAATCTAATTTATGTTAGTACAGGATACTAATGACACCCCCTCCATTTTAATGGCTTAAGGAGGACTTTCTGGTGCACCTTTCCCAATGAGCGTTCTGGAGAAGGGAAGCTACTGTCCGATCCATAAGAACAAAATGTTGTTGAGTCCTGAAACACTCTTGGGCATTCGTATCACAGCTAACATCATTTCTATTGCCCTTACATGCGTGGGTGGCTAGTACACTTCAAACACTTCAAACCCATGTACTTTTCCAACACTCCTCCCCTGCTCAACTGAGTTATGCGATACTAAATTCCATCCATTCTGACACAGTGTTGGTCAATCAAATTAGAAATCTTTGTTCTACTAAGTGATGAATTAACAGCAGAAGTAAATATTGACTGCCATACACCTTTCCCTTTCTATAGAGTTATTTTAGTTGCTTTTGTAAAAAGCTCAACACAAAAAGTTGGCATAAGAAAAACCTCGAAGAGTGACCTAAAGTATTTCTAAAAGCTCCTTTCCATTAGCATTATGCAGCTCCCATGTAGAGGCACCATTGGAAGAGAATTTCCTTGTTGAATAAAATGGCACTCATTACAGCATCCTTAGTTCCTGCATTCATCTTACTTGCAGCTTTAGGCCTGAAGTGAATCTCTACTTCCTCTTCCATCATGTAAAAGAGATTGTAAACCGAGTCATTAAGAGCCAGTAGGTTTGTCCAATCTTCTGTTCCTCTTTCTTCATCTTCTGCATCACAAGAAAGACTGAACAACTTGATGATACATGTTCACAAACAGCTCAATTAGAGCAGTGCCCTCGAATAGCAAGTGCAGCTAAGCAGCTCATGAAATGAATAGAATGCACCCGTAATTAATGAATATGCTAAATCTCCAATGACTTTGTAAGTAAGGGTCATCGCAAACAAGTGTTTGAATAACTTCTTTTTCGGCCCCACATCCACTTCAAGGCAAGCAGCAGAGTGAGCAGCCCTCTTATGGTCAGCCCCTACAGGCACTTCTGTGTGGGAGGGTAGAAATAAAAGTGACATCCAGGGCAGCAGCTAGCCCTCTCCTCCAGTTAGGAAGTATGTATCTGCAGGACGAGTGTGAGAGCCTGGGATAAGGACAGGGATTGCCTTCCTGGGAGCAAGGGCAGCAGACTATGAAGCAGAGGACATGGCATCATGTCGGTGAATATGATCCTCGTTACGCCCACAGCCAACCTAATGGTCACCACAGGAGTCCATCACCACATCACAAGCAGGACAATGAACACCATCCTCCACCATCATGAGGCCCAGCCAATACTGCAGCCAATGTGGTAATTCTCTATCCCGAAAGTGAGGGATATAGATGGATGGCATTCAGCTAATCACCAGCATGGTCACTAGCAGAAATATAGCTTCAAATCTGCTGCCGGGCATTATCTCGATCATTCTCTTCAGTATGAAAAACGTTCCTAGTTAACGTAAGCCTGCATTACTTAAGGCGGTGACGCGTTATTTATTTCCTTTCAGTGTGAACGTGCGCTGCATAAATTACACATACGTAGATACGTCATGTGCAGCAATACCAAGTTGCAAATCCATCTCCCCACCGAGGGCTTGCTTCACTTGCCGAGACAATAACTGGTCTCAGTCTCACCCCATGTTGTTTGCATGCTGTTGCATGTTAGGGGCAATAAAACAGGTGGAAAGATTACAACAAAAATAATCCCCACCAGTTTACACATGCACATGCCACTAGCCACATGTGGTGGGCTCCTGGGGAGGGAGATATAACAACACACACATGAGGGGAAAGGGGGAGAGGAGGAGGAATGTTCACAAAGTGTACTCGACACATTTGAACACTATAATGGCAGCACTTTTTTTAATTTGTAAACCACAAAAGTTGACTCCCTCAAAACATATCTTGTACTCACATCTTGGGAGAACGATGTTGTCCTAGTAGGCAGAGCCCTGAACCAATAGTGTACACACACTCTAGGAGAAGGATGTGGTCCTAGCAACATCCTAATCCCACATAGTCAGACCCTATACTAATCACTAGGATATAGTTGGTCAGACATTCTGGTCACATGATAGCCAGTGCATCACCACATACATGTATGTAAATGTGTCTTGCGCCATTGTTAGTCTTGATTTGAACATGACAATATACACACACCACCTGACTGCTGTCATTTCATTTGGCATCACCCAATTATAGGTCTACAAGAGACTAACATAGGTAAGGCCACTGGTCCTGTAGTTATCATCTCACCTTGAGTACTATGCTGAGGATGATGACAGAGACCACGGGGAAGATGAACTGCCGGATATACGATGTGCTCCACAGGACCCACGGCTCTAGACCCATCATGAACATGTATTCTCTCATCCCTGTTTCCTTCTCCTCCACCAGTGTCTGGCAATGCACACACATACACACAGCAATAAAGAGCTAAAAGGCTGGTCCCCAGCATGGTGCATGCAAGTGTTGCATGTCGTGTAATGGATGAATGGACTCGAGGTCCAATAAATACAACGCATCAGTTTGGTGCACTTTATTTGAGATGGTGTGCTTTATTTGTGTTTCAGAAGAAACGTTGGTCTAGAGTGTGAGAAGCTTCCTTTGCATAAGGGAGGTGCCTCACAATTCTTGGTGGAACTTGTGCTGCCCCGCTGCCTCTTGTGTGCCAAAGTGGAAATTTCCTCCTTGATGATACTGAAGCTAAAGGCAGACACAAGTAGAGCTCCTTGTCGCTGCATAAAGTCCTGCTAGCTATCTTCACAGGCCATGGCTGTAGAGTGCTCTTGGTTTGGAGTACTAGGGCTGAAGTTTACGCATCATTGGGTGAACCTCATAATTACAAGTCAACACATTACACAAGAGCTGATGCTATTGTGAACAGTTTGAAGCAACATCATGCAATGCAGAGGGATGCAGCACGACACAATGGGATGGCCTAGCATCATAGTGCACTCTTGAGACCACAACACTCAATCATGTCAACTTTACCAAGACTGTGGCCAAGGCTGAAGGAAGGAATCCAAAGACAAACACCACAGAGAAGGCGACTTGTAAAATTATAGAGAACTGCTTGGCCCGATACGCAGGGTAGGGGAATTGCTATGACAGATGTAATGGCAACAAATACATCATGTAAGTACAAAACAGACACACACATGTCCTATTGGTATATTCATGGTGACGGTGTGCATAGTGATGACGTCCACATGGCCGGCATTCATAGTGAAAGTGTGCATAGTGATGGTGCCCATAGTGAAGGTGTGCATAGTGAAGGTGCCCATAGTGAAGGTGTGCATAGTGATGGCGCCGATAGTGAAGGTGTGCATAGTGCATTAATGATGGTCCCAATAGTGAAGGTGTGCATAGTGAGGGTGCCCATAGTGAAGGTGTGCATAGTGAGGGTGCCCATAGTGAATGCATAGTGAAGGTGTGCATAGTGAAGGTGTGCATAGTGGTGGTCCCAATAGTGAAGGTGTGCATAGTGAAGGTGTGGATAGTGATGGTGCCCATAGTCAAGGTGTGCATAGTGATGGCACCCTAAAACACCCAAAAACACATACATGTACATACATGTCAACTTACTCGGACAGCAACATTGACAGGTTGGTAAGGTACTCCTTTCTCGATGGCTTTCCACTGTACAATGGCCTCTCCCACTAACTTCTGCAGGTGCAGGAAGCCTTCGGCCAGGTACCTAGGGGAGAGGGAGGTGGGGAGGGGAGGGGAGAATGTCGTCGTTCATTATTTATCATGGACTGAAGTTGCACACATGTCATTAATGTTGCATCTCTCAGCTACAGGCACAGGTATATGTAGTTTCTCTTGGATGGAAGTCTAAACTGGTCTTGTCCTATATGCAGCTGAGCAGCACTACCGAGCAGGGCACAGGTGACCCCAACCAGAAGATTGCAACCTACCTTGTCCTCTAATGGTGCCTCCATAGAGGCAAAGAAAGTGCCTGATGTAGCCATGCCTGGCATGGATGCAGATGCTGCATGTACTGAGGTACATGAAAGAACACCTGAAATAGGAAGGCTTCATTTTCACATGAAGAGATTAGGGGCAGGTGTGCGACAATAAAAACTCAGACAAAACTCTAAAAACTTTTCCACAATGAATACTGACAGTACATAGCAAGTGATGGAGCTAACATTGACAAGGCAGACTATGAGCTAATGCATGTCAATACGACTACGTCAATCCATCGCAGCAAGGAGGGCACTGGTGCAGTGCGTGTCCAGGCACTGGGTGGCAGGCCTAGAATAATAAAGCATGCATTTGCTTTTGCATACTTGCCGTCTTTCCATAAGTTAATTCCCAGACATTTACGGCGATTCGACCATGCCCCCTAATTAATGTGTGCATCACTCCGACCACACCCATAATTAGCATTCACGATTTTTCGACCACGTCACTAATTAGCATGTCACACCCACTAATTGATGATGTAATTTGTCCTTATTTGAAACATGAACATAACACTAGCCATTTTGCTGAGATTGCAATGCAAAAGCAATTATCAGATAACGCTGGGAAGTTTCACATGAGTGCCACACCTCAAATCGAAACAAGGTCAAAGGTGGTTTGGCACACCCGCTGGAGCCGTAATTGTTTATCTGAAGTTTTTCTCTGCTAAAGTGTCCTGTTTTTATTGCTTTACGAGTGTTAAAGGACTAAACTAAACATGCTTGAGACTGCAGTGTGGCCATCTAAGCCAGTGGAAGCGCAAGGTGCGCAAGCTGTAAATTCCGGGACATTACCGAGACAAGTCAAATACTATAAATGGTAACGGTGTTGTTGTACAGGTGGGTGTGGTCATGTTTCCATTCTTTTTAAACCGGTCAATCCATGTTTGTTTGTTTGTTTGTATGTATGTATTTATTAGTTGAGCGATGAAGAACTGCACGCCTGTCTAACTGCCTTCTGGACTTAAGCACTATTCCTACTTGATTCTCTTGTTCTGCACCAATCAGCACACACCATATCTTATGGCTGTTGTTGACTGTGCCCATGGATACAAGGACAAACAGACAGAACAGTATATTTGTTAGGCCAGGCTGCTGTATTGTCCAATGCTGTTTTACTTCTTAGAAGAATAAGCTTCTCTATATAGCCTCTAACCAAACTCACTCATTTCTTTGGTAGTAGACAAATGCAGCTGAAGATGATTGCAGCTGCTAGTAATATGTTATATAGCTAAATTGTTAGATTCGTGACCATTATTCTTGATGAAGGCTAGAGCATCTAGCCAATATGCAGAGGAATAAAATTTAAATTGATTAATTGAGATAACTTTATACTGGGCATTAATCCAAATCAGTTAAATTGTGTTGAACCAGCTCAACTGCTAGGTTCAGCACATGCAGTGAAGGATCCATGGCATACAGAAGCCATTTTGGAACTAAAGTTCGCCAAAACCATCTTTCAGGATACTTACCCTCTCAGCGTCGGATTGCCGGGCGAGTTAAAAATAATCGAACTATCTTGAGCTAAAGATCTATAGCAAGTCAGAAATTCACTCAAGCCCCTGGGATACAGTTTATAAAATTGTGGTCATGTTTTGTGACCACACACTGACCACAAAATATTAATAACATTATCTGTAATTTTTTAACAATAGAACATTGTTCTTTTTTGCAAGCAATGCAGTATCTACTATTTATACTTACAAACACTCAGCAACCATTTCTTTGAAACATTGGCTATAAGTAGCTAAGGTACTGAAGATGAAAGAAGCACATGACTGTGTCTCTACAACAATGCACACAACAAAACATAGCTATTATGTGTGCTGGCATTATTGTGTCTCTACAACAATGCACACAACAAAGCATTGCTATTATCTGTGCTGACATTACTGTGTCTCTACAAACAATGCACACAACAAAACATTGCTATTATGTGTGCTGGCATTACTGTGTCTCTACAACAATGCACACAACAAAACATTGCTATTATGTGTGCTGGCATTACTGTGTCTCTACAACAATGCACACAACAAAACATTGCTATTATGTGTGCTGGCATTACCGTGTCTCTATATACAACAATGCACACAACAAAACATTGCTATTATGTGTGCTGGCATTACTGTGTCTCTGCAACAATGCACACAACAAAACATTGCTATTATGTGTGCTGGCATTACTGTGTCTCTGCAACAATGCACACAACAAAACATTGCTATTATGTGTGCTGGCATTACCGTGTCTCTATATACAACAATGCACACAACAAAACATTGCTATTATGTGTGCTGGCATTACCGTGTCTCTACAACAATGCACACAACAAAACATTGCTATTATGTGTGCTGGCATTACTGTGTCTCTGCAACAATGCACACAACAAAACATTGCTATTATGTGTGCTGGCATTACTGTGTCTCTGCAAACAATGCACACAACAAAACATTGCTATTATGTGTGCTGGCATTACTGTGTCTCTACAACAATGCACACAACAAAACATTGCTATTATGTGTGCTGGCATTACTGTGTCTCTACAACAATGCACACAACAAAACATTGCTATTATGTGTGCTGGCATTACTGTGTCTCTACAACAATGCACACAACAAAACATTGCTATTATGTGTGCTGGCATTATTGTGTCTCTACAACAATGCACACAACAAAACATTGCTATTATGTGTACTGGCATTACTGTGTCACTGCAATAATTGCTATTATGTGCACTGGATTTTCATATCATCGTGTTTACATGTATTGTCCTTTTTCAACAAAACATAATCCAGGCCCTCCTCTTTGCCATCAGGTCCCACACACATACACATATGATCATTCTCACATATTAATTTGTTTATAAAGCTCAATTACATACATTTTAGTTGTGAGAGGAGATGGAGAATGAAGAAGTAAAAGAGAAGCTGGTTCTCCATCATCATCATCCATCATCAAGTAGGGTATAATTTTGACTCAACACTTACCCATGCCTTCCTCGTCAGATACCAAGCCATAACTTTCTGCTGTAGCGCTAGACTCCCCACCCACGTTCCAACAGTTGACTATTGTGGTCATCTCATCCAAGGCTCCATGTTGCAAGAAGGCTTACCCAATGTGACTTAAGATTGGTTCATAGACACCTCCACTCTAGCAAGCACTTCCTTGTGAATATTGTACCTAATTTACTGTAGTAGACAACTATTCTCCTATTTTAACTTGAGCTGGCTCATTGTTGTGAATAAGTGACCTAATACTTCAAGTAGAAGACTACCCTGCTCTATGAAGCTCTTCCTTGTCATAAAGAAAGATGCCACAATCTTCTTTCTCTCTAGTCGGATGAGTGAAGAGTACCTCCTGACCAATCACTCCCCTGTCCCCACCCAAAACCAAAGTTTCTGACTAAACATACCAACATCCTTCCAACTAGCATTCAGCAAGCCATTTAATATAATTTGTGTTATGGAGCCTTGGTTATCTGGGACTCCCGAGGAGGCGGAGTCTTAATTGGTGTCTCTCAAAACATTATCAGGTTTCCATCCAAACTCCCCCTGAAGTCTGCTTGCTCTCAATCTCTCCCCCAATCTCTCCCCCAATCCTCTTATGCTGCCTTTACCTTTCTCCTACAAGTGAAGGTTCTTATAGACTACAAGCCACTATGACCACAGGGCCTATCACTAACTGTACCTAATTAAAAGACAAATCTAGATTGTCCTCACTCCAGATTCTACCGCTGACGTTCTGGATGGATTTCCAGGACATACTATTTCTGGAGAAATGTTTCGAAGATGAGAATGACTAAATCTGTATTTTCAAGTCAGTTTCATTCGTCGAGTCGTCCACCAGATCTAGCTCCACAAAAAGGCTAAAGCACTTAGCAACATTTTCGTGCTGTCCTATTGTGGAACTTCCTACCTTCTGGTACAGGGTTTCCCCACTATCAAATATAAACTCCTGGCTCAAATTTTTCGAAGTGGCCAACACCTGTAAACTAGATTAGGGAAATTAGTTTTATCCTTGTGCTAAGTGCTTTGACATACCTACATCATAATAGTTGTTTTTGGCAGTCTAACTTCATCCTCAGTATATATAAACATCTCAGACTCATGCCTCGCATGTTGTAAAGTCCAATGATGAAATGGAATGAAAAAAGGGGGTGGAGGTGAGATTCCGGACACACCTCTCATAACAACTGAAGATGAGGATGCTTATGCTGGGTCTGGAAACTCACAACCTTCAGTTACATACAAAGTTTGTATATGCAATAGCGTGGTGGTTCCTAGTGAAGTTTGGTATAAATACCATGAGTAATTTAGTGGGGGGTGGCAAAAAGTTGGCACGAGGCTAAGCCGAGTGCAATTGCCGTCCCTGCTACATTACGAGTGCTAGTATACCAAACTTCACAACAAACCTTTTGCTGTCTCATGTTAATATACACACAATAAGAATGGGCCAAGAAAACAAAGTAATGAGTTCAACACCTCATTAAGTATAGCTAGTGCTCTAACATAGTTGGTGAGCTACTGCACTTCAGAATCAAAATTCTGTACTTCATCTTCCCCACTAACATTGATTACTATAGCAACGTGATATGTGCACACTTCTTAGAGCGTTCACTTTTCACATGGCCATTTCACTTTTTTTACCACTGACCAGTGAAACAAGTCTATTAGCATTCCGCTTGGCTACTAACAACTGTTAATTATCACATCAATAGCCACAGGAATCTAGGGCATTTTACTCCAGGAAGCAAATTAGATATGGTAAATATTTATATTACAGGGCATGAGAGTTGGTGTGGTATCAGAGCGGGTGAGATATAGGAACATGAGGCAGAAGTGCAAGAGTTACTTGTGTACTAAGAGGTACTAGTATTCCACAGCCCAGAGGTGGTACTAGCTGCCCGAGTATCTGACACAAGTTCCGAGCATCGTCTGGCACTGGTTCTAGGCATGCCCAAGCACTTGGCACTGGTTCTAGGCATGCCCAAGCACTTGGCACTGGTTCTAGGCATGTCTGAGCATCTGGCACTGGTTCTAGACATGCCCAAGCACCTGGCACTGGTTCTAGGCATGCCCAAGTATCTGGCACTGGTTCTAGGCATGTCTGAGCACCTGGCACTGGTTCTAGACATGCCCAAGCACCTGGCACTGGTTCTAGGCATGTCCAAGTATCTGGCACTAGTTCTAGACATGCCCAAGCATCTGGCAATGGTTCTAGACATGCCCAAGCATCTGGCACTGGTTCTAGGCATGCCTGGCACTGGTTCTAGACATGCCCAAGCATCTGGCACTGGTTCTAGGCATGCCTGGCACTGGTTCTAGACATGCCCAAGCATCTGGCACTGGTTCTAGACATGCCCAAGCATCTGTCAGTGGTTCTAGGCATGTCCAAGCACCTGGCACTGGTTCTAGACATGCCCAAGCATCTGTCAGTGGTTCTAGGCATGTCCAAGCACCTGGCACTGGTTCTAAACATGCCCAAGCATCTGGCACAGCATCTGGAACTGGTTCTAGGCATGTCTAAGAACCTGGCACTGGTTCTATGCATGCCCAAGCACCTGGCACTAGTTCTAGGCATGTCTGAGCACCTGGCACTGGTTCAGGCATGCCCAAGCATCTGGCACTAGTTCTAGACATGCCCAAGCATCTGTCAGTGGTTCTAGACATGCCCAAGCATCTGGCACTGGTTCTAGACATGCCCAAGCATCTGGCACTGGTTCTAGACATGCCCAAGCATCTGTCAGTTGTTCTAGGCATGTCCAAGCACCTGGCACTGGTTCTAGACATGCCCAAGCATCTGTCAGTGGTTCTAGGCATGTCCAAGCACCTGGCACTGGTTCTAGACATGCCCAAGCATCTGGCACTGGTTCTAGACATGCCCAAGCATCTGTCAGTGGTTCTAGGCATGTCCAAGCACCTGGCACTGGTTCTAGACATGCCCAAGCATCTGGCACAGCATCTGGAACTGGTTCTAGGCATGTCTAAGAACCTGGCACTGGTTCTATGCATGCCCAAGCACCTGGCACTAGTTCTAGGCATGCCCAAGCATCTGGAACTGGTTCAGGCATGCCCAAGCATCTGGCACTGGTTCTAGACATGCCCAAGCATCTGGAACTGGTTCTAGACATGCCCAAGCATCTGGAACTGGTTCAGGCATGCCCAAGCATCTGGCACTGGTTCTAGACATGCCCAAGCATCTGGCACTGGTTCTAGACAGGCCCAAGCATCTGGCACTGGTTCTAGACATGCCCAAGCATCTGGCACTGGTTCTAGACATGCCCAAGCATCTGGCACTGGTTCTAGGCATGCCCAAACATCTGGCACTGGTTCTAGACAGGCCCAAGCATCTGGCACTGGTTCTAGACAGGCCCAAGCATCTGGCACTGGTTCTAGACTTTCCCAAGCATCTGGCACTGGTTCTAGACAGGCCCAAGCATCTGGCACTGGTTCTAGACATGCCCAAGCATCTGGCACTGGTTCTAGACTTGCCCAAGCATCTGGCACTGGTTCTATGCCTGAGCAGTTGACTGGTTACCAATGGCAACCCAAACTATGATAGGTATATATATATATACATATATATAAGGTTCATAAACTTTTTATATAATATTGCCGAAGTTTGAGTCAGAGTCCACTTTGTATAAGGAACTTAGTTATTGATGAAGCTATGATTCCCTTCAAGGGAGGCTTAGCTTCAATCAGTTACACGAAGGGTAAGCCCACTACATGGGTAATAATAGCACTTGTCCGTGTGATGCTAGGGATGGTTATGTCTACTGCATGCAATTTATACAGGTAAGAATGTAGAACTGAAGGATACTACTGGTCAGGTTGTGTTAGATTACTTAAGAGGGATTGGAACAGAAGAACTTTCAAGTGTGTGTGGATAATTCCTATACAAGTCTAAATTTGTTTCTCGTGCTGTCTTGTAAGGGCATTGGTGCTTGTGGTGCGGTGAGGTTGACCAGGACAAGCTTTCCCAAGGAGTTGGTTACAAAGGCCACTGTTGGTAATAGAGGTAAGTATGGTCATAGCTTCACTGCTGGCTATAGACAAACCTTCCATTTACATGATGACTAACTTTCATGCTGCCATGAAACAAGGTATAGAGAAGCACAGTGTAAAAAGGTATAAACCCGATGGCTCTAGAGTGGATGTGCCGCCCCGCCCTCCATGTTTGCTGGCCTTCAGTCATTTGTGTGAGGTGTGGATGGATCAGATCAGAGGATGGGCTGCTATAATTTGGGGAGACGGTCAAGGAGATGGTAGAAAAGAGTATTTGCTCATTTGGGGTTGTATTTTGATGCCTTTATATCGTTGTCCTTTGTGTGAGCTCCTGCATCTCAGAGGAAGGGTAATTATCTATGTATTCAGACTTCTCTAGCAAAGGCTTTCATCGGTTCCTTCTCTTCTCGGCAGCGTAGAGTTCGGCCTTGTAGTATAGTAACTGCACAGCTTGATGCTCTCAATTTGAATCTTGGCCACTTCCACCAGTGTTGTGCTTAGGGCCGCTGTGTTGTGTGTACTAGGAATAATGAGAGGCATGAGAGTCACAATGAGTGTAGTTATTGTAAGGTGTGCTTGTGTGCCGGACAAACTGGCCGGAACTGTTCTAGAGAATACCATAGCTTGGTGGTAGCAACTCGCTGCATCTTCACCCACCTTGATTCTACTCCTCTCCTCCAACTCTTCTGGTATCACCATCACACAGTGTGAGTTTGTTGCACCTTGCAAGTCACTTGTATTTATACACAGAGGAAGTATTTTATTGCCGTGTCATGTCTTACATTCCTGAGATGTTTGGCATACTTGGATGAGGTCTTAATGTGTTGTTTTTACTTACAAGTGTCATGTGCTGTGCAGGATAAAGGCTGTGCACTCAACTCAAAGGTAATGTCTATACATGTAAGATGACTCCCAAGCTGACATCATAATATGCTTCAAGATTTATTTTTAAGGCATTGAAGCCAACGTTTCAACAGAAATACTTGGGTCTTCACCCGGGCAAACTATTTTTGCTGAAACGTTGGCTTCAAATCCAAAAAGCTGATTTAAAGATAAATCTTAACTGTCTATATATTTTATATTCTATACACTTTTTGTGGTATTAATTTTATGTTACATATGAAGATTTATACAATTTATACATGTTGCACAAAAAAACTTAAAAAATTATATTTAATGATATGTTTGATAGCTAGTTCTCCCATTTGGGTCAACAGGCCTTGGTTCTTCGATATGAAGTAGACCAATCTTGGGTCTATAATATTACAAGGTTTTGGGGATTGAATCCTAGCAGGAAAATATATATAATCAGAAAAATTACCACAGCCACGCAGAAATTTGGCGGTTAATCGGTTAAGAAGCTCCCAAAGAGAGTTTTTGTTCCTTTGTGTGTTTTAATGGCATCCACCATTTAAAAATAGGTGCAAACCAATATAGGGAGTGCTACCACACTCCAATTTAGGAGAGGTGGCCAGTCATATTCATAATAGACCAACATACCGTACTACCATTCATTGTACATTGTACATGTCAGTCATAGACAAACAATGCAATGATGCAACACCTGCCCACTGTGAGAGCTCACTTTACTCACCTAACCATCTCTAATTACCAGAAATGTGCAGTGGCAAACTTTCCCATTCAACTCCACTGTGGGAGCTCCCTCTACTCACCAACCGGGCCATGGATAATTCCTGGATCATCTAAAGTTCAAAGTTGTTGCCCACCTACCCTAGCATTAGCCCTAGTGCATAGCCCGGGCCAGTACCAGACAAGGAAAGAACTAGACACATGTGCTAGTAAGCATCAACTCACAAGTTTATTACTCGAGGTCCAGATCCAAAACTAGGCTCCGTGAGTTGAGTGAACCACGAGTTTGATTGCCCCACTTCATGACGAAGACGGATCTTGTATGAAAGTTCATTTCCAGTGAGGCTCTCAAATACAATACCTGCACACAAGATGACCACCTGTACATCAGCCAGGTGTGTGTGTGTGCATGTGTGTGTGTGTGTGTATGTTTGCATGCATACATGCCTACCTGCTCACCGCACTACATAAGACCACCTATACATCAGTCAGGTGCAGCTAGGTATGCTGCCTACTCACCACACTATATAAGACCACCTATACATCAGTCAGGTGTATGTGTGTGTGCCTGTGGGCATGTGTATGTGTCTGTGTGCGTGTGTGTGGGCATGTGTGTGTGAGTGTGTCCGACCCAATAAAGAAGTATGAAATTATAGATAATTAACGGAGTAATAGGAGTATGCGCATTAGATGAGTATACTGTATTTGCTGAGATATAGTTTGCAGCCCGAAATATGCTTAAACAAGCATGTGCCCTATAAAAGTGGGGTGGCCCGGCCCCACAATATGGCTCGCAATAATAGAACAGAACTAAAACTGGCATCCTCTGATAAACACACAGTTCCCGTCATTCTTTTATGTAGAAGGATGCAAATGCACTTCCAGGTTCAACTAATTGAGGAGAGTCAGGTGTTCGTATTTTAGAATGCCAGACCAAGATGACTGCTGAAGTGAAGTGAGCAAAACAGCTTGAGAGAATACGGTACACGATGGCCATTCATCTTGACAGTGTGAGTGAGAGCAAGCTTTTCAAGCTGAGAGACAAGCTTACTACAATGTAGCACACAATATGAACATAATCTCAACTTGCATCTATGCCAGAGCACCTAGGCAACTTCCACTCATATCACACCCTCAATGCATGGCCTCCACCCCCAAATGGTCTGCCATTGTTACAAATGGAACTTGATCTAATAAGCTATTCGTAACTATGGTTTTCTGCATCAAATGTTGATAGGCAGTCCCGATACGTTCCACCATTACTTGGGTATCTTCCCTTACTTCCTGCTTATTAAATGAAGAAAGTGTACTCATCAGTACTTACATAATTATGTATATATCACACAGTCTGGCATTATATATCTCCAGTCATCTCTCCCTGTCCTCTGTGTCTTCCTCAGCAAGTACTCCACATCCATCTACACCCAGAGATCTGATGGGAGTCTCCAAAACTTCCTGTAGAGGTTGTGTCTCTTCTCTGCATTAGCAGGGTGAGGGTCGCATGACCCTCTGAAGAGATCAGGCAGCTTCTGGATGACACACGGTACACAGAAGCATGCCACACAATGGTTTTGGCCATGGTGCATGGGAGCACTCTTGGTAGGTCATACACTGCCACTATGAAGACAAAGTTACACGATAATTGGCAATGCCATAACTGTGTAAATAACATCACTGTTCTTGTTGTTCCAGTCCATCAGTTCCCTGCTGGCTACTCTCTCCACGTCAATTTGGCACGGAACCGCTTGGGGGCGATGGTCCTTGATGAATTGGTTCATCTAAGAAATGCAGCTCTGGGGAGGAGTATCCTTGTATTCTACTCGACTCTCTAGGAGGAGGGTCCACATTATATATGATGTTTATGCCTGTCTTTCTTACTATTAGTTCTATTCTGTCCTCCTGTCCTGCCATGACTGAGCGTGCAGTGTACTTGCTAACTCTGCCTAGTTTTGTGTTCTGCCCCGTGCATGTGTGTCCTAGTAGTTCCAGGTGTGTGTGCTAATAAGGATGGGAAGTGCCTTGAGTGTGTCAATAAGTAGGTGAAAGCAGGAGAGAAGAGGAGAAGGCAGTATTGAATGTTGCCACATGTTGCTTTCCTGTTTACTTCCGGCCAGGCTTTTATACCCAGGTCTCAGGCTTTTATACCTGGGTCTCATGCTTTTATACCCGGGTCTCAGGCTTTTATAACCGGGTCTCATGCTTTTATACCCGGGTCTCAGGCTTTTATAACCGGGTCTCAGGCTTTTATACCCAGGTCTCAGGCTTTTATACCCAGGTCTCAGCTACCATGCTCAACATCGCAAGAATAGAATATGATGCGCTAGCTCGGCCGATACGTGATCATAATATTATTCAACGAGTGCACTAACTTTCATCAGAAGTAAAGGCTCGAGCGTCTAGTTGAAGCAATTCCAAGTTGAATATTGAGTAGGTCATTGTAACGTATTGCATTGTTGGTTTTCCCAATTATAAGTAGTAGGACCTCTTATTAGTCTCAGGCGGATTCTCCCCCACTCACCCCATGTACAGTACAAGCCAAAAAAACATGCCAGGCACAACATTAAAAGATTCATGCCATAAACGCAAATTAAACGCTAACCGATGCAATAGAAATAAACTGTGCACATAGCAGCTGCGCTTCGCAATAAAGAAAGAAGTGAAGTTGCATTCAGTTGAGTAGTTGAGCATTTTTCAAGTCTTCTCTTGGTTCCACAGCCTTCATTCTTCTCACCTGAAGAATTGCAGTCTAGTAGAAGCCTCCTGTTCCATAATCTGTCCTCCTACCTGAAGCACTTTTGTTCCACAGTCGAGTACAGGTCTCCGCACCTCTTGCTTGAGACCTACGCTAGATAGTAGAACAAAAGTGCTTCAGATAGAAGACAGATGCTCGACTGCACTGCTGTGCTTTCGCTTGGACTGACGCTCAATTGGAGTATGGAACAAGAGACTTTCACTAGACTGCACTACTTCATGTGGGAAGAATGAAGGTTCTGGAACTAAGAAAAGACACTCCCAGCCCTCCTGTGCAAATACTGATAAGTGCCAGAAACTTTGTTTTGTTTTAAAAACAAATTGCAAATAATGTGTTGTAGTCCCCCTTTTGAGCGACCTCCTTCAAATCCACAATCCACCACTATTCAAAATGATCTGGCATGGATGGGACAACTTCATATTGGAGCTCCAGGCACTGGTGGAGTTACCTGAGTTAACACATCTTCCAGCTCAAGGCACTGATGGAGTTACCTGAGATAACACATCTTCCTAGTGCTTATTTATTATTTCTTTGTTCTATTATAATACATATATTTGTAATGGCTGCTCTCTTATTTTGTTTGGTGCCTGGACAACTGTTGAGTTACATGATTATAAAATGTTGTTTCAATTTAATTGTTGTGTGCTTTGTTGTGCAATATAAAAACATTTCCCTCTGAATTGGGGAAAATGTTTAGAATTATTTTTTTAAGTGGTAGTAGACCCACTTTTGAGTGACCACCTCCAAATCAACGGTCTGAAAAAAGGTGGTATGACAGTAAGGTAGGTGGAGCAATGGGATGCCAACTTCATTGAACCTTGAGAAGGCACTGGAGAAAGCTGAAGCACTGGGGGAGTTACCCGGAGCCAACCTGTCCAATAGTGGCACACAGGGGCCTCTGGTTCAATGAAGAACATTCTGTTATCACATATGCTAAAAGAGAAGAACAATCGCATCGTCCAATAGAGTTTTGGATGCATTACTAACTTTAATATTTTTTTACACCAAATAAGAATGTGTCCACAGATTAGTGGAATGTGTGGGCTAGACAGCTGGCACATGTTGGTGGAGACCTTGGAAGGGTTAATTGGTGACCTAGGGGTTATCACCAAAATCCTATCCCTGACATTTTATTTGTTGCCAATCAGCATGTTCAAATAACCTTATGAAAAGGGTGATCTACTTTTTTCCTCTCCCACTATCTTCCTCTTCTATATAAAAAAAATCTAACTCAGACAAAACAAACGACACACTGCCAGTTAGAGAATGCCGATACACACACTATCCACTAGTCTGGATAAAGTTTAACTGCCGACACTTTATAGAGACACCCCCACACATAGCGCACACAAAGGCTACCTGAGCCTTTCAACTTAATAAGGAAAAAAAAGGCTTGCAAATACTAGCTAGTACAGAAGCCATGACTTACAAACCTGTGAAAGGCCAACTAGCTGAAAAGAGGTCTTGACCATGTCACAATCATATACAGAAATTACTCAGTTTTTCACCATGGGCTTCATGATAGCTTTTCAACAACTTATGCTAGTAGAAGGAGCTGTAGAACAAAGATGATCTGCCTCTCAAAAGGTCAAAGCAAAGAAGAGTCACAACAGCTAAAAAATAATTTGCTACCTGGTACAAATCTTACTGCCCTTAGGTGACCTAAGGAAGGCTGGTGCGCGGATGTACTCACCTTTCAGTCGATGCTGCTGCGGCCAAAAGTCGCGTAAATGTTAAGCATTTTTGCGTTGGTTGTTTCAAATTTAGTAACGGTTGGAAACAGTAAGTTTGCAATCAAAATAAACGCAACCACCATGTTTTTATGACCTCTACCACATACACACCTAGATTTGTATTTGGTTCTTCTGAGGATTTAATTAAATGGGCGCTTGCAAATTACTTTATAATTGTCGTCTTAAAAAAAATCTTGTTTCCCCCCCCCCCCACTCAACTTTGGCTTCCCCCACCTTTGTGAGTTGCTAACAATATCTAATAGGAAAATAACTTTTGCCACACACCAGCTAAGCTGCAGATCACTGGACTACGGCAAAGCTAAGCAGCAGAACAATTCTCTACACTTCAATTCTATTCTCTCCAGCATCACAAGAGATGGCCAGCAGCTTGGAGATAGAGGTGAGGCTCGTATGCTTCTTGCTGGTAGTATATGCAGCTACACTCTAGTACAGCTTCATAATGATTTGACATGCTTGTTGAGGCCACACCCACTGATGGACCTAATATTATTTGTGTTTTGGTCACATCCTTTAATTGAAGACGATATTTGCAGTCACTGACTAGGCCCCAGCAAATACACTGTGTAATGAGAGGAATACATAATTACAGGAGCATGCAATTAGCAGTCACATTGCTAATCCTTCCTCCAAATCTGGAAGCTGGGTCACATGACTGGTTTTAACCCCAGCCCTTCTACTCAACTCACCTGCACCATTGCGGAAGCAAGTGTTCTTCTGAGTGGAGTTAGCTAGAGCCATCAACGTCGACACCATCTCGTCCTCTGTAGCAAAAGCCTCGATGTTCAATGGCGCTGATGCCAGGGATCTGTTTAACTGACTGCGGACGAGGTCCATCACGGAATCAGCTGCATCCACATGAACAATGTTTCCAGTGAGAGGAATAATAGCAACTCCACTAGAAATGCATGCAAGGCATTGTGTGGAGACCTGAGCACCTTGCCAAGCATGCTACTCTAAACCTGGACCAACACATCTCATGAGATTAACTCCATGCAATCCCTGCTCAGAATATCTTTAATGCAGCACATCATGCAATAGTGCACTGTCCTTATCCATCTCTAGACCAACCCTGATCAACAACATTGCACTTCAGTGCGACCCTGTATCTGCTCAGGTTTGGCCATTGTGGCTGTTTTAAAGCTTTCAAGGTGTGGCACGGCCATAAGGTGTGGCCTAACAAGGTGTAACCAGGTTCTAAACCTTCCCGGAGTCAAGAGGTTTCCAATGATCAACAGTAAGTGAGAGTAGGCCTCAAGTATGCAGTTTCCAGGATACTAAATGACAAATGAGGTTATATTGTTGTTCAACATTGATAATTAGATGTGCTGCCCACGGGTTGGGTGACTCCAGGATGCATTTTAGGTGACCCACCCCATCCCCTAAATTAAGTCTCCCTACAGCACTGCACTCAGTGGCAACCCTGTACCTAACCTAGTGTGGCCATCATTGTAGCTGCTTTGGGGTGTGGCATGGACTACAGGCCCAAAACTGGTCCAAAACTTTCCCAGGCTCAAATGGTTTCCAATTATGTGCAAATGTGGCTAGGCCTAATTGAGTCTCCACACACACCACACACACACACCTCACAGACACACACACACTCACAGACACACACACTCACACACAGACGTCACACACACACACAATAACACACACACACACATACACATACACACACACATGCACACACACACACACACACACACAAACACACACAAACACACAAAAGCAGATGGATGGACAGATGGACATTCTCATTTATATATCAATCAGTCCAATCAGTGCCTGTTCATGTCATCATTCCCTTGAGACCAGCTGAACCCATGGCAATATATCAGGGTTATTCTGATGCATCCAGTGGCAAGCAAAGAAGAAGAAGAATAAAAAGCTAGAGCATGTGATGAACAGAATAACTATGTCTATCAGCCTTTCCTATCAGAAGTGCAGCACACTCACCTTGCACACTCACCTTGCAGCAAATTTAATTATTTTGGGAGGATAAGGGGGCCTATGGGGGAGATGGTTTGCCCAATTTCTGGCTGGCTTATTCTGCTATCTGGTAAGGGTTCACATCAGCTATTAAATTGTGCAGTCCGTTCTCACTTGCGCAGCAAGGCCAGTCTAGCTTAGAATCTCTGGGTATTTAGATCTCTTCACTATATCAACCACTCCCAATTTACACGTGTTAGGGTACACACTGCCTCCTAACTGCCAGGCTGTGGACTGACACTTTAACTAAGCTCAACTTATATCCGCAACTAACCAGACTAGATAATAGTTTATTGGCAACACAAGTTACAAGATTCAGCTATGACAGAAGTCGTTATCCAGAGGGAGGTTGGCCTTAAATAGCCTGGCCTTCCTCCAATGGACATGACCATGGTTAATCAAGGTGGACTAATGTACATGTGTGATGAGTGTGTGCTTGAAGTGTACATGTATGTCATTGATTAGGCGTGATTACTTCAAAGAGTCAGGTTCTCATGTCACCCGAAGGTTTTGGGTGGTAACACCTAGTTGTTAGGGGATCAGGGTGGTTCCCTACCAATATGCCAGCATTGTTTAAGGGGGTGACTTGTTCACATATTTATGGGTGGTGAACATACAGTGCCTAGATAGATATATACATAGATACACCATGCACAGCAATACCAAGTTTTCCATCCCCACTGAGAGCTCGCTGTGCTCACCAAACAACATTGAATGTACCTGTAATTAGTCCATGATGCTGCATTGAGTCATGCAAGAAGAAGAGATCAGCATCTCCACTTCTTTCTCAACGCTGTACAAGTTAGTCATGTTGCCACCACTATTCCCAATAAAGGCTCTCCTTGTGCTAATAATTCAGGTACTATAGAAGAAGCTTGTATGTTAGCAGCTCCAAAATCACCATCACTTTTCTCTCCATTTCCTTTTTGTATTTGATGCCATTCCTAACTTTCAACTCATAAATCCAGCCACTACTCCCTTTATCCAGCTTCACAGCCAGTTGGCTAGCTTTCTCTTCCTATATATGTGTGGTGACTGGAACATCCCCTGCCCTAGCATCTGCTAACTAAGTGTACAAAGCATTACCTACATCATCTGCTTTTCCTGCATGTCTTTGCTTCCGATGGCCCACTTGGTTTAGTGGCAACTTCTGCAAGAATAACTTCTGCAAGAATTTCTTTTTTCCATTACAGGATCTTGCCAATTGTTGACTGAGAGCTGCTGGGAAAGTTCTGCCTGAGACACCTTCTCTGAAGAAAGCTCGATAATGTCCAGCTTTTGAGTGAAGGATAGATGTGTATGCTTATGTTGAGTGCTGGTGAAGGTCAAAACCAGAGAGCCAAGGTTCAAGGTTCAAGACTATTCAACAGCTACATGTACACACACACACACAGAAAAGTGCTTGATTTGGAATTCTGAAGCTGCAAGAGTTTGTCATGCATGTAGTGTGGTTTAGCCAGCAGGCAATTGCACACACAGCACAGTACATGTAGCCTTATAAGGCAAACATTTGACATGGAGCATGCCTGGCACAATTACCAGGTGGCATATTGTGGAATATGACAAAAGTATGACAATTCACCAGTTCTTGTTTTTTGGTTGCATGTGTATAGGAAGTCATTTGGGCCTTCAAAAGTAAGTGATATTGGTATGATAGTAAGTGCCCCTCTGTGTGTACGAGACACTTTATTTAAATTGGATTGACTGGTGAATGAAACAAGAGCTTTCCAATGTAGGCCACAAACATTCACAGGATCCTTTCAACCCCAAATATAATACAGATTTTAAAAAGCAGTAATTGGTCTGCATTGTATTAAGGGGGGGCTATGCCTCCAAAATTCGAGATTTATTTTTCCCCCTTTTTTCCCCCCTTAACAATTTTTTTCCCCATGTAACAGATCAAGAAACTACAAAGAGGACACATCTTGCATGATATTTGCCCTAATTTGGTCTATATGTTTCTCATTTTTCCCCAAAAATCTTTTTTTTTTGCCGTAAAGCTCATAACTTTTCTAGACTTCACCCAAAATAGATAATTTTTATATCACCGGATAGTCCTTCTAATTATCTGTCTTTTGTACGTGCCAAAATTTTGAGTACTCTAAGTATTAGCAAGTTATGGTGATATGAAGTGGTGAGGTTTGGGATTTTTTTCTGGTGTTTTCCAGTTGCCAAAGCGGTGGGGCCTGCCAGTGAAAAACCACTACATTTATTGATAATCGGTTCACATGTTGCAGATACGGGCCTTCTCTATCAGTTGACAAAATCTGGGACTTTGGTCTTGTTAATTAGTACAGTTATGAATTGTACTGCAAGATAGATCAACTTATTTAGGGATCTTGATGTATCTTCCGAGAAAAAATGTCTGCAGAGACATTCAACATATCATTAGGTAGGGATCTTGATGTATCTTCCCAGAAAATATGTCTGCAGAGACATTCAACATATCATTAGGAACAAAGCATAAGGAAATAGGGAATAAAATGACCTGCATATACAACAAAAGTTATGGCGATTTATAATACTTTGGTGGTGCTGACGTACGTTCCCCCCACCCCCCCCCCCCTCCCCCCACACACATCCCTGGCGACTACACATGAAATCAGTTCAAACTGTTGTTGCATCTATCTACTTGCTATTTCCAAAGTTTTAGAGACATAGGATGCTTCTTTCAAAGTTATGGTGGATCTACTTCATCATACATTTCTTTGACATGCACAAACATTCAGATGTAAAGGAAAATTCCTTAACAATTTTCATCATATTTTTCTTTCTTACATGTAGATATAGGCACAGAAAAACCCAAGAGTCACGGAAGTAAAAAAAAACAGATCAAGGAATTGCAAAAACTTGTAAAAGAACATATTTTGTCAGGTTATTTCAGTGCCAACTCAAACATTTCGTTTTCCAAACTTGGAATGCTTATTCCCACAATTAATGGAAATATTTCTTGTTGCGAGAATAACTTTAAAACCGTTTGCTCATTTTTTTGGCTATGTATGTCATTTTAGAGCTCTTTTAGTACGCTGTGATAACCATGAATCAGATTTTTGTTTACTGCAAGGATTGCCAAGAGATGGTGGTTAGAAGAGGTGCCCTCTAGTTTTTATCTGTTTTTCAGACTCTGTAAGTGTGTAACTAATCAACATGACAACACATGGTAACTTTGCTCCATGGATATCACTGAGACACTCCTTAGCAAGCCACACACCAATTATGAGTAAATGACTTCAAATCGTTAGGCAGCTAGGTCTGCCACAAATATCTTGGAGTCACCTCGATGTTTCTGCATGTATCTTCTGAGAAAATTATGTATATAGAGGTATTAACACTTTATAAAAACAAACACAGAATAATAAAGACTTTGGTATGATAAATACTTGTGTAGACGAAAGAGAAAAAAAGTTATGACAATTAGAAATAGGTACAACTATTATGTCGTTTTGACGCATAGTCCCCCCTTAATAGGTAAAGGCTTATCAATGTTTGTTGTCTATTGGTAAATTTTCAATTTTTTGACAAGTACATCCAATATATATATACATATATATATATATACATGTTTGTCTTGTTTCTATTTGTTTCTATATCAAGCAGCCACCTGTGAGAAGTTGCTCTAGAACACCGCAACTAACCAATCATAGAGGATATTGTTTACCATATTTATTAGCAAAGTAGGCACACGTGCCTTGTCATATAATACACACGGACACATGCATCATAAGTAGTTGACAGTCTATTGATTCAGCTCAATTCTACAGTTCTGTTAAAAGAAAAAATTCTGAGGAAACCAACTGATACACTGCATTATAAGTATATAGTTACCAGGTTTTATTGAAGGTGTGAGCTATTAACTAGTCATGTTCTGAGGAAACCAACTGATACACTTGCATTATAAGTATATAGTTACCAGGTTTTGTTGAAGGTGTGTGCTGTTAACTAGTCATGTTCTGAGGAAACCAACTGATACACATGCATTATAAGTATATAGTTACCAGGTTTTATTGAAGGTGTGAGCTATTAACTAGTCATGTTCTGAGGAAACCAACTGATACACATGCATTATAAGTATATAGGTACCAGGTTTTGTTGAAGGTGTGTGCTGTTAACTAGTCATGTTCTGAGGAAACCAACTGATACACATGCATTATAAGTATATAGTTACCAGGTTTTGTTGAAGGTGTGTGCTGTTAACTAGTCATGTTCTGAGGAAACCAACTGATACACATGCATTATAAGTATATAGTTGCCAGGTTTTGTTGAAGGTGTGTGCTGTTAACTAGTCATGTTCTGAGGAAACCAACTAATACACATGCATTATAAGTATATAGTTACCAGGTTTTTTGGGGAGGTGTGAGCTGTTAACTAGTCATGTTCTGAGGAAATCAAATTGAACGAAAAAGTGCAGATTTTACTGACTCAGCTCAGCTTGACTAATAATTATTGCCTGAGTAGAGAGTGCTGAATCGAGAAATGGGTTAGTTTTTTTTTCCAACCATTTTTCAATGCATTTGGAGTCTTGTGATAGTAGAATTATGAGGAATGGACATTCTAGATGCAAGTGTGTGGAGAACACTGGATAGACACATTGATATATAGGTACAAGGTCAGGAAAATGGAAAAATCATTGTTTTAACGGCTTCTGGGGCTCACCATTTGCTACCTTCGCAAAGGATTCATAGCACGCTTGAAGGGTTTTGGGGGTTAAAATCGGATGGAGACGCCACACTGCTTATGATATACTAAGAAGCTGCCAAAGTAAATTTTAGCGGAGAATTTTTTTTTGTCTGCCATTCTAAAATAAGGCCACAATACGGCACTCCCCTATAGGTACTAGCTGAGATACCCGCACTCCATGTGGCATCAGTCACCTCTAAACAAACGCATATAAATACAGATAGACACAGCTACCCGTAAACAACAGCATCTTTTGAAGACATAAAATGATTCTTCACGCTCCGTGAGTGAATGACCATGATTTTCACACACCAATAGATGCACTTTTGTACTCAACGACCACCGGCATGCAGGTAGATGTGTGGATGCTCCCAACACTCTGCCACACAACTTCACCATGTTACACTATGGCAGAGGGTATGTGAAGCTATTTGTTGCTACTGTTGTTGGGGGAAGTGCTACTGTACTAGCAACTCATACTCACCTCATAAATATCGGTCTATGAAAAGTTCAACATCCACCTCCCAACTAACCCCCTCCTTCTCCAATGTGCATCGACTACAAGCTACATATTCACACACTTAGTGTAATGAACATTATGTATAGGGGTGTGGCACATGTGATTACTTTTACATCTCATTTAATCAAGTGATTGTCAACTACTAGCATGGCAGATTACTACCTAGAGTGCTACACTTTCCTAGCACAGGAGACAAGTCATCTAGCTAGTAATCTGTTGTCCCCATCTGTGCCTTGAGAGTCACTTACTCTCGTTGGTCTGAGGAGAGTAGAAGATGTTGTACGAGTTGTTCACTCTATCTTGCATCACTGGTACCCTGTCTGGGATGCTGAGCTGGTCAGAGTCAAAACTCACAAAGCATTGGTCTCGACTGCTAGACCCAATATACCTGATGAGGACACAAACAAAACAAGGTCACGTTAGATTTGGAACTGCACAGATAGCTTCTTGATATTTTCAGTGAAGGGGACAATGGTGGGGAATATATATTCAATGGGGAGGTCAATAATGAGGGGTATAATTTCGGTAAATAATGAGATGAGGGGATAAATTCCCAATAACAAGATCAATGTTGAGGGGGTGATGGGTCAATAACAAGGCTTAATGGGAGATGAAGGGGTTAATGACGAGGGACATATTTTGAATGAGAGGGTCAATAATGAGGTGTTATATTCTTAATGAGAGATGAAGGGGTTAATGGTGAGGGACATATTTTGAATGAGAGGGTCAATAAATGAGGTGTTATATTCTTAATGAGAGATGAAGGGGCTAATGTGAGGAGTATATTTTGAATGAGGGTCAATAACGAGGCATTATATTCTTAATGAGAGACGAGGGGCTAATGATGAGGGGTATATTTTGAATAAGAGGGTCAATAATGAAGTGTTATATTCTTAATGAGAGATGAGGGGGGTATATAATGATGAGGGGTATATTTTGAATGAGAAGGCCAATAATGAAGTGTTATATTCTTAATGACAGATGAGGGGTATATTTTTAATGTCAATAATAAAGTGTTATATTCTTAATGAGAGATGAGGGGGCTAATGATGAAGGGTATAGGGGTATATTTTTAATGTCAATAATAAAGTGTTATATTCTTAATGAGAATGAGGGGGCTAATGGTGAGGGGTATATTTTTAATGTCAATAATGAAGTGTTATATTCTTAATGAGAGATGAGGGGGCTAATGATGAGGGGTATATTTTTAATGTCAATAATAAAGCGTTATATTCTTAATGAGAGATGAGGGGGCTAATGATGAGGGGTATATTTTTAATGTCAATAATAAAGTGTTATATTCTTAATGAGAGATGAGGGGGCTAATGGTGAGGGGTATATTTTTAATGTCAATAATGAAGTGTTATATTCTTAATGAGAGATGAAGTGGCTAATGGTGAAGGGTATATTTTTAATGTCAATAATGAAGTGTTATATTCTTAATGAGAGATGAGGGGGCTAATGATGAGGGGTATATTTTTAATGTCAATAATAAAGTGTTATATTCTTAATGAGAGATGAGGGGGCTAATGGTGAGGGGTATATTTTTAATGTCAATAATGAAGTGTTATATTCTTAATGAGAGATGAAGTGGCTAATGGTGAGGGGTATATTTTTAATGTCAATAATGAAGTGTTATATTCTTAATGAGAGATGAAGTGGCTAATGGTGAGGGGTATATTTTGAATGAGAGGGTCAAGAGGGTCAATAATGAGGTGTTATATTCTTAATGAGAGATTAGGGGGCTAATGATGAGGGGTATATTTTGAATGAGAGGGTCAATAATGAGGTGTTACATTCTTAACCGATTGCACGCCGTATTCCTAATACCCGCGGGCAAATTATTCATGAATTAATGAGGTATTTTACTTATTATTTTTATATCTTCCGTTCTGCAGGGACTCCACCCATAAAACTTGGGTCATATTCAGCCACATGATAGCTCTACTTCCTGTAAAAAAATCGAACCTTCCTTACCAACTGGGCAGAACTAACCAGCATTATAAAACCTTGTCATCTTCTTGGGGGTGAATATTTTCATATTTTCACACTATTATACACACATTATAATGCCAACACAAGATGGAGCATCTATTTCAAACCCTCTACCAGCTGCAAAGCCAGTGGGTTGTTTTCCCCATCAAAATGCTAACACATAATAATACAAAAAACAAATTATAAGAGAGTGAAAATGCTAACACATACTAGAATAAAACCATAATATAAAACACAATTATGTAAGGGAGTGTCTTGGGTAGAGCTCCGGTCTTGCTGTCACGGGTAGAGTAGAACTTGCTCAGTCTGTCACGGGTAGAGTAGAACTTGTTCAGTCTCTTGGGTATAGCTTGCTTGGTCTCCGGCATGATATTTCACCATGTTTTTATTCTACACAAACATGAGATACCAGGATAAGAATAACACTTGAATACTGGAGAGACGAGAGAAGTAGACGAAGGGACAGGGAACGAGAGAAGTAGACGAAGGGGTAGGGAACAAGAGAGAAGTAGACGAAGGAGCAGGGAACAAGAGAGAAGCACAGAAAGGAGGAGGGGGTGCATAAACATTACTGATAGTCCACCAAGGTATGGTATTTACGAAAACAGTCACGGCCTGTTGATCCACCACACAAAGGAACCTTACAAAAACAACACTGGGACCTTGCCTCATGCTGTAACCTTTACTAATGCAAACTACACAGCGCTTCTTTGCACAGCACTGTGGGCCCATTTTATTGGTTTGTCCTTCATATACTGTTTGAAGCCAAGCCTACCTTGAAAGGGAATCATAGCTTCATCAATACTAAGCTCTTGATGCAAGGTATATTCACTCTCAAACTTAGGAGTAATCAAATCTAATAACTTCCTTACCTTATAAAGCCGATCATAATTCAGGTTACCCTTTGTAACCAACAAACCATCAATAGAATTTACATGTACATAACGCATTAGCTCCAAAAACCGAGTCCTAGGCATTACTTTACGAACCAAAGATCCAGACAAATCTGAGTGATTAGTGGACCAATACAATTCTAAGTATGGAAGTGTGGAAACACCCATTATTATCAACATTCCTACAAAAGCTTTCATTTCCTCTATATTAGTATCTACCCATGGCCTGGAGAGACTAGCCATCCTAGAAACGTAACTGTTCGTCTCTGCTACTAGGAGTTCCCACACTTCAAGAGTAAAAAAAAGGTAAAATGCATCTAAAAATGTACTTGATGCACCAAGCAATGAAGAAGTTGGACCAGCTGTTGCTGTATAGTCCAATTTCAAAGGAGTTGGCTCCTTTATTTCCCACTTACCTGTGACCTCAGTTAGCCTAGAACCAGTGCCAGATGCTTGGGCATGACCAGTGCCAGATGCTCGGACAGAACCAGTGCCAGATGCTTGCACACGCCTATAACCTCTGGCCCGCCTACTACCAGTACCTTTTGGAGGACCACTAGCAACACTTACGACTCCACTACCACTTGAGCTGCTTCCCCCTTGGCCAGTACTCCCTCGCCCGCCTCTCCCTCGGCCAGTACTCCCTCGCCCGCCTCTCCCTCGCACAACTCCAGCACCAGTCGTGTTCCCACGCCCTGTAGAGACTTCAGGCAAGGCTTCCTCATCCTCCAATGTAACAAAAGGAGTCATAGATGCCTCATCTCCACTCTCATCATCTGATGCTGTTTGAAAAGTAGTGGGGAGGGTGGGAAAAACAAGATATATATATATATCAAGTTTGTGGTCAACATTTGAAAATTCAAATTCAAATGAAAATCAACATCAACAACTCCAACCTACACTCTTAGCTATAACTTTTTCCCTATAACTATCCTGTCTGAATTTGGAATACCAACAGAATAAGCTAGTATTTGGCAATAGTACACTCTCAGTTGACTATGGTAAACAAAGGCTATGAAGCGCTAAGGTTAGAAGAAACTTACAATCGAGAAGTCCATCCAAGCGTGCCTCTTCTCTTAGAGCAACTGGATCCAAAATGTTTCCTCGGTATGCATAGATGTCTTCACCTTCTTCCCCAAATGAATCTGACCCAGAATCGCCAGAATCATTGGCTAAAAGTTGAGAAATAACGTCCTCACAGGAGAGCATCTTTGAGCACTTAAAAAAAAAAAGCTCGACCAACAAAAATGGCGTTCAACCGCAGGATTTTTGTTGCACGATGCATCAACCGGAAATAATCATTTTTGTGACGTTCTCTAGTCTACTAGGCATGTGCAGAACCCAACCGGGGCTGTTAGCTCGTAACGGTTCATTTTATATATTTTTGTGTGGCGAAGGATGTAAGGTCTCGCGCCATATGGCGCTTACGGCGTTTAATCGGTTAATGAGAGATGAAGGGGCTAATGGTGAGGGTTGAATGAGAGGGAGGGCTTTATTCACTAATATAGAACATCCACAACAAAGACAGAGGCTTCAAAGAAAGGGGGGAATTAAACTTATTAAAAAGGGGGTGTTTCTACTTCAGAGCGCCATAAATTCCACATGCATCAGATAATCATGCATCAGATAATCAATTTATATCATACTTTAAATTTGACACTAAATTGTGGGTGGAGGTTTAAAGTGTGGCTTGGTGTTGCTATTGAAACCTCTTTGGTAAACAAATATATTATAATTCTTGCACCTTATTTTTGGGTGATAATAATAATAATAATAAGCTAAAGATTATACGCTTCTCGCCAAGAAAGGCACTGCCTCACCGAGCTTACCATCAGGTAAGTGAAAGGCAACTATCTGTGGCTGGAGAAATCTTCTTTTCGAACACCACATTTCAAAGTTCCTCTCTAACGATATAAAACTTGTGTCTCCCCTCCCTCCACTCCTAAGGCTGTCCACACTACTACACAAGTCAATGTGCATTAATGTGCATTGGTCGCATCCACACTGAATTAAAATTAAAATAATGTGCATTGGTCGTTGCATCCACACTGAATTAAAATAAAAATAATGTGCATCAATGCGCATTATTCTGGTCTACCTCGATAGGTATGAGTCAAATCAGAGCAACA
Source organism: Cladorhizidae sp. MBARI D1340-BT2 (assembly GCA_028752905.1). Taxonomy (NCBI): domain Eukaryota; kingdom Metazoa; phylum Porifera; class Demospongiae; order Poecilosclerida; family Cladorhizidae; species Cladorhizidae sp. MBARI D1340-BT2. The sequence goes on along the minus strand of JAQNBH010000005.1, from coordinate 35,847,758 downwards.
AATTAAAGCGTGCAAATAACTACGTGAGTGTGTGTAGAAAAGTATTTCATTCACTCGCGTCTTCATGATACTGTAGTTGGGAACTTTGGAGCTAGCAGTACACATTTGTGGCCTGCAGCCAAAAGCTAGCTAGAGTAGCTAGCTAGACTAACTACATAGCTAGAGAAGTGTGTTGCTATGTTTATACACACTGCATCTGGACTTCTGAAGTTCTTGTAGTCGCAACCATCATTGGTTCTGCCTTTCAAGCAGCTCTCTCCTCTTTCTTCTTTGCAGAAATTGTTTTCTATGCATCTGTAGGTAGTTGATCAGCAAGAAAAGGATGCAAACACAAACTCCATCTCAATTACAGCTACAGTATGTGATTTTGGTAGGCTGATTATCTTTGCTTCATACAGTTTATTTCGGTGCTAGTGTGGATGCGACGAGCCTACGTTGACTTGAAGATTTTTTTCTAGGACCCACAGCGCATTAATGCGCATCAGTTTAGGTACAGTGTGGCCAGGACTCTAACCCTTCATATGGTACACACTTGTGGTTTTCCTACCTCACACTCATTAACCAGACAGCCCTTATTATTGATGTTGCAGCCACTAGGGGTTTCCCCCTACTCCACCCATTTACTATTTGGCCATTAATTAGGCTGAGAGCAGACGTATATGCACATGCAGGTTTCATGTTCAGGACAAAATGTATATATCTGCACAAAGAAATGCAACTTGGTATAGCCATTATTAAAAGCTTCACTAGAGCTCGCACGGAGGAACCTACTCAAGCTGTTGGCTGGCAAGTCTGCATCTTACCCTATACTACTAGAAAAATAACACACTTGCTGAAATGACGAGGTTTACAGCGGCAAGTGGGCCCAAAAAATATGATTAGCTGTAAAGATTGCTCTAGAAAAGTGAAAGATTCAAGGTAGGCTGGAAATGTTTCTGGAGTTAGTAGCCTAAACCATTTGGGCTGGCCAAAACCAGCCAAAGTGAGTTTTAGCTGACATATGAGCTTTGCTTTTGTTGGGGGTTTTGCCAGCTGCCTTTTAAAAAGTGGATCAAACAATATATGTAGGGAGTACTAATATATAGCTTCCTCCATGATATACTAATACAGTAGACCCTCACATATCCGAACAGCTTGGGACCAGAGATATGCAAAAAGTTCGGATATGCAAAAAACCACAAATATTAATTATAAATTCATGAATGTAATTAAAATGCTGAATCACGTTGGAACTATTTTCAATATCCTTTTAACTGCAGGTCCTTGGGATTAAGAAGCTCACTTCCTGGTACTAGAAGGATTTAGGTCCTCAGTAAGTGGCATATTGTTTTACATACATATTTTTTCATATTACTGTATATATATTCATACAATTAATGGAAATATTTCTTGTTGCGAGAATAACTTTTAAAACGTTTGCTCAATTTTTTGGCTATGTATGTCATTTTAGAGCTCTTTTAGTACTCTGTGATATCCATGAATCAGATTTTTGTTTACTGCAAGGATTGCCAAGAGATGGTAGTTAGAAGAGGTGGCCTCTTGTTTTTATAATGTTGTATTTTCTCTGAGCAATAGTCCACTGAGTGCCTTGGGGCTTTCTCCCTTTTCTGAACGAACCACAGATATAAAGCATTTTCTAGTTGTTCCTTCCTCTTTAGCAAGGCGCATGACTTTTTGCGAGCTGAACTTATCCCCCGACAGTCAAGGTTGCCTGTGAACTCTCGAAGTTTGGCTTCATTCTTTTTTATCTCCGTTATTGTCAACTTCCCTATGCCTGACTCTTCCGCTAGTCCGGTTGACTGGCTCCATTTGATATCTTGCTTAGAATGGCTATCTTTGACTCGATCGACAAAACTTTTTTCTGGCCAAAGCGAACGAACTAATTTCCACGTGTAATCGATTTGGCAGATCGACAACCGTTACCAGGTATATTATTTAATCAGGAGTTCGGATAATCCGAGCGTTCGGATAATCGAGGTTCGGATATGCGAGGGTCTACTGTATATAGCTTCCTCGTGATCTACTAATATATAGTTAACTCCATGATACACTGATGTATAGCTACCTCCATGATATACTAATATATAGCTTCCTCTAATATCTACCCCTTCCTCCATGATACACTGACATATAGCTTCCTCCATGATATACTAGTATATATATGTGACCAGATTTCCAAAAACAGACCTTTTGAGGTTTTGTTATTTGGTCTCAAAATGGTGCATGTTTTAGAGTGATCCAGTTTCCTACCATTCTCCCAAGTGTGCTACACTGACTTTTTGCATACTTGCAGAAAACATTCAAAGTCATTGCTAAGAAAAGTGCCAATCAGGAAAAGGGTCTTCATAGTGAAGAGAACATAAGAGAATGAGAAACAACAGCATATTCCTAGCCTAGAGAAAGAATACTGGCTGCACAAGTGGAATGGTGCTGCCTATGTAAGAGAACTACCTTATAAAGAAGCTAACATGGTTCCATGAGTGAGTTTAAGCCACATGTATGAATATGGCCGAGCCTAGACCAGTGCTGCTGCTATTGATACAGCTGTAGCTACAGCTTTTTCACAGCACTCTAGCTTGATTGAAAACCACAATATTGAAAATTGCTAGCTAGCCTAGCTGTGGGCCTTTAGAAACTTAGTGGCCAATCAAGTAAATTTTCATTTGTGGACTTCCTTCTATGGACCAAACCTAGCAGTAGCCATAGCTACAGCTGTAGTTTGTAGCTATAGGTAGCTTTCTCACAGTTCTAGAGTGTTCTTTTAAGTTTCTCAGTGCCATTTTGAACATTTTATACTTAGTAAGTTAATAGCTGTACAGCAGTATACTGTGTGGAAACTCAAGTAGCTGAGGGTGCTTCTCAGATATTTGTGCTCTCAGAAGTTGTAAATCTTGGATGGATAAGCAAAAACCATCCTCTTAACTTTTTGACATCATTATACAAAGTTTATTTAGATTTTTATATTTAAAAAAGAGCAGTTTCAGTGCGTGTGTGTGTGTGGGAGGGGGAAGGGGTTTACCATGATTGCTCTTTCTGCTCCAAAGAATTTAAAAAAATAATAAATTAAAAAAATGGGGGAAATAAAAAAAAGGAAAACTCGACCACAACTTTATCTAGACATGTACATATGCACATGTGGACATGGTCAGCTCATTTGCTCCACGTCCAAGCTAAAGAAGAGAACTATTGTAGCTAGCTATGTCTAATCACTGAGTCCTGTCAGGGCCAGCTTAGTGCACAGTACACAGGGTGTATATTGTACAGAAGTGAAAGTTGATCTTAAAAGGTATACAAGACTATGATGGAATTGCCTGATTTTTATTATGCCTGTGAGAGGAGTTACTAATATAGTAGGAGGATCATGATCTGGAAACAGCCCTTCATACAAAAGAGGAAGATATGGCTCTTCCCGAAGCCTGTTGGCAGAGCAACAAAGACATCACACTCCATTATTCCTGGCACAAACTGTACTTAATGGATGAAAATCCTAGATGCTGCAAAACTTTGCCAGCTGGACACAGGAACTTAGATGTTTCAACTGGTCTTCTTCCTTGAAACAAACCAGTGAACCGCCTCCTGACAATGAGTTCTGAGGAACTAGCAGCAAGCTCATAGGTAGACTCAGTGCCAACAAGACTTGTGGACTTAACACTCCATACTTCCCAGCGGTCTGCTCGAATATATACAAACAAGAACTAACTCTCCATGTGCCTGGAATGTAATACTTCAGTCTGATTGTCACACAACTATAGTTGAGGGACACAAGTCATATACACTAGAGACACCACACCCTTTTCTCACCGTGGCCCCAAAGGTAAGGAGGTACAGGGTCGGCCACACCAGACTACGTACAATTCACAGACCTAGACTTCCTGTGTTGCTAACTCAGCTCTGCCCTAGAGTTGTGTAGCTAGTTTGGTATGTTGGCAATGGTATCTAGGAGAGTACAAAGATGGTATGAAGTACAAGGATAATAATTGATTGCCTAGATCTCTTATGCATGCTCAGGCAAGTGTCACATAACTTACTTTGTTATTGGTGGGTTACCAAAGTTTGGGGGGGAAACTGTCGAGGTGCACGGATGTCTGGCTGCTGCCCAGATGAGGAACTGTTTTGAGTTTCAAGGCAACTGATCCAGGATGAGAGCTACTTCCCTGGCATCTACCTTTAACAGCTCGCCTGTTGTAAAAGCTTAATAGTGTTTTAGCTAAGTTATATTTTGTTATTCCTTCAGGAATGCTCATAAAATATTCATCACTCTCACCCATTGGAAATAGTAATATTATCCAAACCCACTATCAAGAGGCTCCTCCCCACAACAATTGTCTTTAATGATGTGCTAGACCATCTGACGCTGGAAGCCACTGCTAGTGAAGTGGTTGAGAGCTGAGGTAGCGGACATTCTCACCAGATTGGCTTCATTAAAATAAGGCAAATCTCAAATGGCTTCAAGTAAGGCAGGATGTTTTGAAGTGGACAGCTGCAAAAAGAATTTCCTAGGTGTTCACCATGCCAAAGCTTCCATTGACAACACTCTGTCAATTCCACATGTCAACTAGCCGACTTGTCTGGGCCCTTAGTTACTGTAGTGCTTATAACTGCACAGTTGTTTAGGAAAATACTTCTGACGCTTCCTCCAGAGGACAAAAAGAAAGGGAGAAATCACGTGAAACTTAAACCACATGTAGCAAAAAATGGCAACAAGTCTAGTTTTTGTAAATCTGGTCACATATATATACTAGCAGAAGTAACCAGCATTGCCAAGGAAAGAATATATATCTAGGACAATGACTCTGCCATCCATGAATCTCACCTTGGTGGTGTTTTTCAAATAGAGTAAGGCTAGAAGCACCCTCGCTAGAAAACTGCTTGCATTAGGTGAGTGCTAATGTAGCTAGCGTAGTTGGTTGGTGATGCTGCCATATTACGCTGTTGTGTAAGTGCGAACACGAGAAAAAAACATTTCTTTAAAAAAATGGCCGACTTGGCAACTGCCAAGTGTCATGTCATTCAATGGTGGTTTCCATGCTGAGGATAAAAAACATCCAGGCAGCCATGCAGTCCCAAAGGTGAAGTTTCACTTGCATCTGACCTTCTGTTCAGCTGTGCATAGCAGACATACATACACACTGACAGAAAAAAGACGCGATTACATTAAAATGACCCTCTCAATAATCAACTTGACATTTACTCTCTCAACATTTCGACTGGATGCTCTAGCCTCCATCAGGAATAATGAGATGTTAAGACTGGTGTGAGTTGGTTATATATCGGTAGCTAGCTATTCACCATGTGATGCACACCCTGGTACACACGTCCAGCACATGAACTGGATGTGGCTAAATACAATAAAGGTAACTAGCAAATACCCGCAGACACTGTGAGATATATAAATGTTTGTGTGTTGTGGTGGAAGGTGTTTATTTGTTTCTTATCATTTATTATGTTATAAAAAAGTTGACATACTGTATCATAAATTCTTTCAAGAAGACCCTTTTATAATAATCCACCATTGTGCTAGTCTATTCTTTGTTGTTTGTGAATTTGTTTAGTGCAATAATTAATAAACATCAAATATGTCAGAAAGGGTAAAGTAGGTATGAGAATAAATTTTGCACATGCGTATAAGCATGACACACTAACAGACCGTCGGTCAAGGCGTATTATTAGCTAGCTAGATAATAATAATAATAATAATAATAGAAACTTAATAAACATCAAAACAATAATTTAGAATAAATCAAAAATTAAAATAAACTAAAATAAAAATATACATATACAATCCTGAAAGCCTTGGGCAAGTCGTGGGTAAGGATACCAACTGGTGAGGAGAAGGCAGGGTCGTACCTCATCCAGAGACTGTCTGCGGCCATTCAGAGGGAAAATACTGCATCAATACTTGGCTCAACTAGTTTTTCTGCATTTAGTTAGTTACCTAACTATTTAATTAATTCGCTTCTTTTCCCCTTAAAATATGACCAAAAAAATTTAAGTTATTTTTATTTTTGAGTTTTGATTTATTTAATTAATTTATTTTATATTTTATTCTATATTATCGTTTTGGTGTTTAATTTATTATTACTCTCTTTATTGTATTTTGCCACATCCAGTTCATGTGCTGGATGCGTGTGCCAGGGTGTGGTTTGTATCACATGGTGAATAGTTAGCTATATATCAAGCTCACACGAGTCTTAACGTCTCCTTATTCCTGATGAAGACTAGAGCATCTAGTCGATACGTCGAGAGAGTAAATTTCAAGTTGATTATTGAGAAGGTCATTGTAATTTTGTCATGTCAACTGAGAGTTCATTGTAAGTATTTATCTACATGTACATAAATCTCTTGGCCTTTCATCTCTCTCTCCCTGTGTGTATGTGTGCGCAGAATGTGTGCATGCGTGTGTGTATGGTGTGTGTGCGTGCGTGTATGTTCCTTTTCTTTGTCCCCAGTGACCACTCAACTCACACGTAAGACCCAGGAGGGTGGGACCAATGGGATAAAGGTGACTCGACCAGGAGAAAGACATGGGTGGGGTTTAGGGCCCATAGAACATATATCCACTGTCAATGTCACCCCACAAAAGCTTTAAAACAGGTCAGTACTGGAATATATCCCTCGTCTGTTTCTGCCTGTGTCCTCAATCTCTTGGATAGGGTAACACCTGCCACATGAGCTAGCCAAAAACCAGCCACTTTTGCAGCTGCTATAAACATTACAATTATTAGTATTATACTTCAAAATGCAACTCTTGTCAGCTTCTAACTTGTAGTGATAACTTTGAAGGATACATTTCTATCCATAAATATTTTGTTTCCTTAGCAGCCTGGTGTCTTTACTTTATAAGGCACATCTTCATGGCTGTGGATTGACATAGCTCTAGGATGGCAATTTTTTTAAGCAGAGGCCATTATGCTAGTCAGCTACAAGAGCATAACTAGCACTAGAGGGTCAAGCTAGAGTCTGGTCTCCATACGATGTGCTGAGCAGAAGAATCCATTGAAAGTGAAAGAAGCTGAAGAAAATCAACACATTGAGATTTCCATCGAGTGAATGGTTGCTGGCAGAAGTTTAGTCTAGCACCGACTTCAGTACTTTAGTGACTAAAGGCCGCCGGTTCACAATGTGCCGCGTGCAAAGTCAATTTTGTGATAATGTGACCATGAAGTCATGCCGCATCACTTCGCTTTCAGACTGGATTTCTGTTCTAGATCGGGTTGCAACGGTCGATACGTGTTGGTGTGCTTTATTTGTATTTCCGCAAAACTAAAATCCAAGGAAGAGATGAATATGGAAAGGTTGATAGAGGCAGTGAGGACCTTTCTTATTATATGGCTATATCCAATAAGTCATTTAGAGATTGAAGGGACTAATTAATGCGTGGGTTTCATAATTGGGGGTGAAAGTTTAATTTGAATAGTTCAAAGCGATGTGTCGTTACAAGGCGGATATTGTGAACTGCTGCATGCAACCTGAAGGCCTCACAACATATTGTGAGCTAGCCTTTAATAATTCTATACAGAGATAGGAAATTAAACAATGCAGCCAGTGGAATTTGAGGGCCCAGGATTTGGCAATGTGTGACTTCTATGAACATGCTCTATTTTCAACATTTAATCCTTTCAATGTCAAACAAGTGGAATACTAAGTGAGATGTCTTTGCCTTTGATCTACTTGTATAGAGGAATGCAAGGCACTTGATATGCATGCACCCCCACCCACCCACACCAACCATGAAGATAAACTCACCAAATGACTATGACCACCGATGCCATCAATATGGGAGAGAGAAATTCAGCTGCCATCGAAAAAATATTCCATGCCTATATTAAAAATAACACATGCATATGTAGGTCATGTGATATATAGAGTGAAGCGTGTGAAACACACCCACCACACCCCATCACTCACCCCACCACCCCCATCCACCCACCCACATGGGATGTTACACACAGGTTTTCTGATTTAAAGGAGCTATCACACGAGGTGTGCAACCTTAGCCAAATCTTGAGAAGTAATTGCTAAAAATCCAGTCATCTCTGTTTGGTATCAGGGCCAGTGCAAGAAGTTTTAGGTGGTATGATGGATGGGGACATTTGGAGGCTACACCTCCTATACCCGAGTGCAAGTTTGTTTCAACTTTATCTCAAGTGACCAAATAACCAGAGGGCTGGTTTCTCTAGTACCAACAAAATCATTTGCAACACCAACTCAATTCTTTGGTCTTTGTGGATATTCAGGATCATTAAATCATTTGCTTTTTCTGACAAAGTTGGTCTGAGATATTTCTTGGGTCCTTCCCAAAGTAGCTACCAATGTTTGTAGTTAATATTACCAGATATATTAATAAATCAATGGCCTTGCACGATTTTCTTACAAAAGCTGGTCCGGTTATTACCTGCCATACCTGTTGTACTGCGTATTCAATTGCACGTCTCTATGTTAGTGATTGCAGCTCTCCTACTTGGCTCCTCCCAGAGACTTGCAGGGTTAGTTACAGCTAATGCTCGCCATAAGCTTGCATCTCCACACCAACAACATGCTCCATGTGGTGCCTCATCTCCATGCAGCAGGGAAACTAAAGCAATTTCATACATGCCACTAGTGTCTCGAGTTTGTGGGATCCTTACTCTATGAATCTCATTACAGCACTTCCTGTCGTATAGCCATAGCTCCTTAACCCTCTCACCATCGCATTGCTGGGAGTGTTTAAAACAATTGAACCAACTTCAGTTAAATATCTATACAAAGACTAAAGTCCCTAGCAAGCATATATTATAGGATAGCTCTATTGTTGATACATATTGGGGTCAGGGTTTTATGACCACAAATATGAATAGAAGTTAGCTAGATTTTAATAAGACTAGAATACAGTTCTTTTTGCATTTAATGCAAATATCTATTACTTACAAAGATTCAGCATTCATTTGTTATTTTTGTTTAAACCTGAGGTTATAAATAACTAAGGTATTATAGACAAAACAAGCATATCACTATATATATGTCCTCCACACAATGTTGATATTATAAGTACTGAACTTTTGTTTACATGTCTTCTGTCCTTGTTCACCAAAACATAGACCTGGACTTACTCTTTGCCACCAAGTGCCACACATATTATATTTGCTACATTTGACATGTTTATAATGTGAATCTGTTTTTACAAATATAATTGAATTGTGAGAGGAGATGGAGAACAAGGAAGCAAAAGTCCTCTAGCATCATCAACAAGGATATACTGGGAAGCTAGGTATATGCACTACCCTATTGCTTTTGGAGAACAAACAGGCTAATTCTATAGCTAGATCCCATTTAAAAACTTGAGAAGTCTTCTTATCCAAACCTTCCTCTTCAGAGACCAAGCCATCACTTTTTGCTGTGGCACTAAGCACATTCACCCACGTTCCAACAGTTTCTACAATGGTAGCCATCTTATCAAGGCTCCACGTTCAGAAGAAGGCTTTCCCAAGTAAAAAATGATACAATCTTCTCCTTTGAAAGAGTCATGACAAGTCAACAGTACCACCTGTCACTAGAAAAATGACTTCTGCTAGACTTTGCCTCGTCATTATTTGAGTCATCAAAACCACAAACAGCGTGTTTCAAGATTTCCCCCTCGAAAGTAACACACTTCAAATTAGGTGCATAATAGAGCAGGAAATAAAGCTATTTTATGACATAAAAACTATTGTGCATCAACAATCATGTGTGGGGATGTGAGTGGGTTAATGATAGAAACTAGAAACTAATGTGAGGCATTGGTTGGTTAACTGAAGCACTTGCCAAGCCTTTTCCTCTGTGCATATTACGCATATGAGAAGTGTACATATATTGCATCCAGTTATTCAGAGGCTTAGCTTGTGCCACCGGCAGCCCTGCAACACAATGGGTTGGCTAGTTGTGAAACATTAATCTGTTCTAGTGAAATATGACCAGGAGGGGAGATTTTTGTTGAAAGCTGCTTTTCCTGGTGAGAGCAAACACACTCAGAGTGAGGTCAACGATTATCCTAATAGGGAAGGAAACCTTGCAGTCGCTGACAAGACTCCAGATGTCTAGTTACTACAGGAAGTGCTATGCATAATAGCATGCAATAAAAAAAAGTCCACCACACAAATTTGTGTTTGTATATTGGTTTTGAGATGATCACCAAGGAGTACGTGTGAGAGGAATGCAGTTTTCTGTTGGTGCAGAGTTGAAAGCTTATGGTACTCAAGCAGCAGAACCAATTTTGTTGGAAGTCAATGGAGGAGCCGAGCAGGAAACATGCAATCTCCAACAAAGAGTCACATCCAGTGCATGCCCTCAGCCCACTTGATATATAACAACTTCCTTTCAGGGTACAGCTTAAAGTATACTGATGGCATGGGAGAGCTCCTCTAATAAGTGCATATACAATATACACAAACCTGACCCACAAGCAAAATGGCTAAGTCTTGCCCCAATGAATCCACAACCAGGGCAACAAGAGTGAGCATGTCTCGCCATCAAGAGGCTGACAACAATGCTTGTACTAATAAGCTGCTACTGTAGTAAAAATAAGTTGGTAGGTAATTGATAAGGAGCACATCACTCTTTTCTCCATCGTCTTCCATCTTTCCGACATATGCACCAGAAATCTTCCTCTCCCTCATTGCTCTCATTATTAGAACAGCACACAGCAAAGTTCACACTAAATCCAGGAAAGTATTAGATCAAAACCTCAATTGCCATTTATCTTCTCAATATATGTCTCAGACTTTACTAGTTCTCCCTCAACAAACTTACTGTTCCTCTGTGTGGGAACCTCCTCCCTCTTTTTACAACTCAAAATATCTGGAATGAACCCAGCATTTTGTACCAAGACTCTGCACATGCCTTGCTCCACTTCTCAGCTCCCTACTCCCTCAAGCAGATGGACTCAGGCCAAGCTCTATCTGTAAATCCACTTTTCTCCAGACTCCATTCATCCAATCAGCGCCAACTCCCCTCTTGCCCTCTCTCTACTACCTCCATCAAATATCACAATCCCTTGCTCCTACACATTAGCTGCAGTATTCATTTCTTCCCTCTGCCACTGCACTAGGCAACTCACTCCCTGCCTTCATTACATCCTCTTTCTCTCTTTCCCTTTAGAAACTAAACCATAGGACTTCTATTAGCTGCCCATTGACATGTACCATCTGTAATGCTCATAATTAACTCACTGCTATTGAGTTCATTTTTTTCATGTAAAATAATCAATAATTTTAAAAGTAAAACCAAGGGACTCACCAGCACTAACCAAGCTTGGTGGCAACCAAAAGCAGTGGCAACAACAAATACCCCTTTGATTCTCTGTCTGCTGGAGGCCGACAAATACAACAATTCCAGCAAGAAACTTCTTGATGGCCAGTTCTTGATTAAGTGCATACTTCAGTTGTAACCTAACTGGCATGCTGAATATCATAGAAGGCAGTCTCAGTGGTGGCCTAAACATAGTGGCTTTTACTCCTAGCTCTGTGTGCTGTGCATGTAATAGACCACACCTGTCACATGATTTCTCTCATGATCTAATTGGCAGTCTCAGAATCCCGCATGGAAACATGGCAATTTTTCACTCACCACACACTCTCATTCACCTTCCATATCTTGCAAATAGGCCCCATAGAACCACCCCAACCCTACCAGCAATAACACTACCAGTCCAATAGGACCACCCTAACCCTACTAGCAATATTCTAGTCCTACTCTCCCTGCCCATTCACTAAACTTGACTAGCCCAATCCACCAGTCCTGCCAAAACATCCTGAAAACATGCAATGGTTGTACCTAGGAGATCATGGATGTAGTCAGAGTTGAAAAGCTCACTGTTAGTTTGTTTCTTGCAACAGATATCCACCCCAGCAGGTTCCACCCTTTGCATCAACTTAGGACCATGTGTCTGTCTGTCTGTATGTATGTCCACTATGCACAGCCAAATAGAAGGTCAAATCTGAACGAAAATTAACCTATGGAACTAATGATGATTTTGTCAACATTTGGTCAGGATTTCGACTTGAAGCCACCATCATATGGCTGGGCCTTGTCTGCCAGTCAGCCATTTTTGTTTAGGAATATTTATATACCTACTCATACATTTTCATGTTCAAGACCAAGCAACTTGCAATAAGCATTTATTACAGGACCTCTTACAGCTCTTTTGACTAGCATGTACAAACCATGTAATAGAACACTAGGACTGCCAGACCTAAATATCAGTATTATACATCCTCTTGTGGAGTGCTAGCAATCTTTAACAAATTATCACTTTCAGTCATCTGAACAATTCACATAGATAAAGGCCTGGATTAATGAGGATCCTGAAGTCTACTGCACTGCACTTGGTGAGCTCTATTTTTCTGTGACTGGCAAGGGTGATTCTTCACTCTAGCATTTTTGGTGTTTTAAAATACCTACACTACTGTAGTCTGATCTCCTACAGCCCTCACTTCAACCTACTTTCTCAGTCTCAAGACTTAGTTGTGCATGGAGCCATCACAAAATAATGTGAGGCAGCAGTCCATTGCAGATTTCTTCAGGTACATATACCACAGTAGTAAGACACAGTAACTAAGACATTGTATAATATTAAGGTTAGACTCCACCTGTTAGCTAGCTAGATACATGTAGCTTCACATTAAAAGATTTAGTTCAGGACCTGACCTAGTTCAGGTGCATTTTATAATTAGCCAATTCAATAGTGCATACAGTGACAATTCTATTGAAATTGCATTTGTAGGGTTAGGTCAGCTTCTGGTGATGGTTCTTCGGATAATACTTCTGCAAGTAGCTCTAGCAGCACAGAACTCCTTGGTGAAGGTACTTCATCAGTGAGTACTTGCCAAGCTTCAACCACTAGTACTGAACCCTCTGTGCCGATGCTATGCCCATTTGTCCTATTTCCTATATATGACATAGGGGTTCTTGCTTCAGGACAGGTGCAAGGCAATTCTATGACAGATTAAGACAAGTATAACTACCTCACACAGGAGAGTACCACGGAACTTACTTTGCAACTTATGAAGTGACAAAGAAAGAAAAATGAATCCCACTTACTTTCCAGGCTTCTTGGTTGACAGAATTTGAGTGGCTGTCTTATTAACCCTACCAGGGTGGTGGATACTGTAAGTACTGTGTACTGTTTTGCTAAGCCAAGTGGAAAAAAGTTGTTTTGGGTACTCTAGTTAAAACACCTTTCCGAAATTTCGGCAAGGCTAAAGGCAAGGATATCTTACTACTCATGATGCTTTTGAGTTACACCATGATGCTATGATGATTGGAAAATTTATGAAAACCTATACCCAACCTGAAACCAGGGTCGATAGCTTTATACAGAGAGAGCATCAGGAACTGTCAGATTTTTTTTTTAACGCATCCTGTCAGTCATAGCAGACACAGTCAAGCTGTGTGGAATGCAGGGATGACCTTTAAGGGGAGACGGAGATGACTGAACTGCTGATTGTGCAACTAATAGGCAATTCCTTTGCATCATTCATACTGCCAAGAGTGACACTATCTTGCGTGAACATTTGGAACAGGGAAGAAGAACCAGTGCTACAAGTCAAGAATGACTCAGAATTAGCTTATTGGCATCATTGCCCACAACCTGCAGGAGAAAATCCTGGAACCTCTGAATTACTACAGTCATGGCTGGGAGTTACAAACCCCCATGGAAACCAGGAGGTACTGGCCCTCTGTTTGAGGCATATTGACATTACTGGCACAGAGCCTCATATCAGGGAATTCATTGACTTCCTCCATCTAGAGGACGTGGCCAGTGCTATCCTGGAGCTTCTCACCAAACATGGCTTGGATGGTCAGCACACGTGAGGGCAGTCATTTGATGGTGCTTCAGCAATGGCTGGTGAGAAAAGAGGAGCCCAGGCACTGATCAGGGAGAAAACCACCTTGCGATATATACACACTGTGTTCTCATGTTCTAAGTCTGGTAACTGGGAAGTCATGCTCAGTTCTAGCTCTCAGAAACATGACAATGACGTGTACTTGTTCTGGGAGACAGCACTTTCTTGAACTTGTCCTGTGTGTGTGTGCTCCTGAAAGCAGAGTTTCCCAACTCAAAGTCCTCTGTAAGACCAGATGGACTGAAAAACATGATTGCTTAGAAACATTCCATTCTCTGTATGAGTTTATCTTCACCACGCTCCATGCTATGCTTGAGTCACACGAGTATCCACAGATTGAGGAGCCAGGAGGAGATAAACAGAATTGGTCCTGGGACACATCCACTCAGACCAAAGCAGAGATTTCAAACAAACTGGCTGCAATATTGTTGCACTTGTTACTCTGCTGAATGGCCAGGATCCACTGAAAGGGCTCAGCACTAAACTTCAGAAGCTGATGTTAATGTGGTAGCTGCACTAAATTACATTGACACAGTCATTAATGAAGTCCATATGCAGAGAGACAACTTCAAGTCTGTATGGTTTGATTGATTCAGAGATGCTAAGACGATTGCTACCAACATCGGCTCAGAGATCACAATCCCGAGAAGATGCATCATCAGAAGCATCGAGCAAGCACTCCTGCTGACATAGCAAGGTAATATTTGAAGTGTTCCAATAATCAACCCTTGCAAGATTAAACTTGGGGAACTGTTCCCAGTAAGAAGAACACATTTTAGAGCCTAGAGATTTCATCTTTCTAATACTGTGGACATTAGCAAACATGTATATTAAATAGAAGGCCTTTAATGTCTTACTTAATGTGGTCACTTAAATGAGTAACAACTGAATATAGAGACTAACCTCCATAGACAGAAACGAAAGAGTCTAATACAAAGCACTTTCATTCAAGTGGATGGATACTTTTGCACACTGGCGTATGCCTAATTTTGAACTGTTGGTTTGGTCATTATCTCCAGTGACTACTGCAGACGGACAGTTGAAATACACTTCCTGGACAGTCTGGTGCAACAACTAGATACCAGGTTTTCAAAGGACAGTCGGAGAGTTAAGTCCATCATGCCAGTAGTCATTAACTTGTCTGATCCACACTTGCTGCACTCACTGGAAGATGGTCTACACTTTTGGGCTAGAGACTTATAACCGCCACATGTGGTTAGTTCCTCTGTACATGAGTTTTGATATGTAATGATAATTGTAGCACCTTATATTTTTGGATAAATGTATAATATGTGACGTTGTGAAATAAGTTTAATTTTAGAGAGAGAGCTCCGGCATTGCAAAACCTTGTGGCTGTCAAAGAAAAATCAAGTACCACAAAATTTGATTGAGACATTGCCTCATGCTGATGTGGATATCTTTCCGAACATCTGGCAGCTTCTTCTCACAGGGTGTGTCTCTCTGTGTGAAGCAGAAAGGTCTTTCACTGTCCTTCGACATGTGAAGACCATCTGTATGCAGTCGCATCTAAGGAGAGGTTAGCAGGACTAACACTGATGGCTCTGCATTACACAGAGGCACTGAAGCTTAACACTGAGCAAGTTGTCAAACGTTATATATAGAATAATCCCAGGTGCCTCTTATGCAACTCAGTCTTATTTGACAATTGGTAGGATAAAAAAGCTGGACAATCTCTGTGCCCATATTATATTATACCATATATGTATTATATATATCGATGTTAAAATGACCATATTAGACCATATTAATAAAAAGTACACCTTATTGCAGGAAAAAAATCATCCTTTTTTTTTACCTCTTAATCTTCCCACCCCCAAAGTGGTTAAGTGGTAAACCCCCCTTCTCAAAATCCTAGAAAATCACAGCAATTATTGAAATAGAGAGATTTGTAGAGGGTAGAGTTGTCATGCTGGTTTGACTTCTTTTTTTGGGTAGGTAGCTAGCCATAATAGGGGGTTGAGTAAGGGGTTGAGTAACATTGTTGAGTCAACACTTGAGGAAGGGAGTCAGAATTCTCATTTTGTGCTCCTCTAATCTGCCAGCTATTTTATGCTTAACAAGCCTGAAGGCAACGCCTGGCACCTCAGCTAGTATTATAATTATACTGATACCTTGAGTTTAAATCTTAGCAGCGATAACAGTAGAAACTGCCGATACCTCCTGGACACCATGGCGAAGTAACAGTCTAACGTTGCCAACCCTTTACTCTTGGGGTGGTATTTGCATTGCCCGCATCCGCCGGTGTCGTGTCCCGCTGTAAGCTCCCGTGACCAGCAATAAATAAATAGGATAATCTTTCTGATATGATAATCTTTCTGTAAGTCAGCTTGAATTTCTCAAGCCACGTGCCTACTCGCAACCCCTTCTCCTCTCGACAACCTCGATGGTAACACCTCCATCTGTATCCCTTGTCACGAAGTTCCAAAGTCATTGCGTGGTTGTTGCTGCAATGATTGTGGAGTACCCCCGCTATTGACCGCTATTGAAGGAAATTGACGCTAGCAGCCCTTATCTAGGATAAGGTTTGACAAGTTCAGAAAATTCATTTTCGATCTGGACATTCAAAACACAAACCATTGGGGGAGGGAGAATGGGAGGGAGAACAACATTCGATTCATTCAAAACATTGGTGGCGAGGGAACAACAAACAAGTGCCATAATTATTTATACAAGGCTTTGATAATTATAAGTACTAAAAAAAACATGAGTTTTTCCGACCTTCCAGACCGTTTCCAGCCATTTCCCCCCATTTTTGACCCATCCACACCCTATCATGACCATCGCCACCATCACCAGAGTGAGGAGAGAAAAATAATTCTCTCAATATCAACTTTCAATGAGTTTTCTCGACCTCCCAGACATTTGCATTAATAAAGATTTTTTCAGTAGTAGTAGTAGTAGTAGTAACAATCCGATGGGCTGAAATTCAGTCCTAACCTGTATTTTGTACCTCTGACCCTCTGACCACAGTGTCATTGGGACACTGATATCATCTACCTGGCAGAGGTTTTATGGGAAATTCCAAAATGTATTTATTCTGTATTTAAATATTAAAAAACTTCATTTGTAAAAATATTAATATATTGTAGGTGAAAGAATGTATTACACCCAACCCACAATGAACCATCCAAATGAGACAGTTAAGCGGCTGGTCCTTTTCTCTAGTGATGAACATCAGATGGTACTTACGTGAGGCCCATGACGTCAATGGTGCTCACCAGGGGCAAAAGCGTACCTTAGCACGACTGACACAGGATTATTACTGGACTACTATGGCCAAAGACGTTGTTAGTTGGGTAAGAATAGTTTAGTGCACAGCATCTATAATTAAAATGTCAACATGGATGTGCAAGTGACGATGAGGCTTTAAATAAACATCAATCTCACTGGTTGTAAGAAATATGAATAATGGGAAAAAATGTACTCATACCATATTATGAGCAGTGAGCATTATATTTTGTTCGCAACTTTAAAGGTTAATTAAGAAACTCGTAAATCGTGTAACAAAATTAACAATACCGTATTGATTCTACTTATTTGTTAATTGAGGTTGAAATTTATTATATATGACATTGACACTGAATAGTGCTGTAACCATATAGCTAATAATATGTTACTTTTTATACCTTTAGCTAAGCACTTGTCACAAGTGCCAGATGCAGATGATCAAGACGATTGCAACTGAGTTACATCCCATTAAAGTTTTGAGCAGGTAACTAAGTTACTGTGACCAAGTGTACTGAGCAACGGTGTGCAAATGATAGAAAAGATGCCCATTGGAAATACGTTAGGCCCAACTGGGGAAATATATGATAGCTAGACATTGTCTTAGCAATATATATATATACAAGTAATACGTAACAAAACTTAA
This sequence comes from Cladorhizidae sp. MBARI D1340-BT2, assembly GCA_028752905.1. NCBI lineage: Eukaryota > Metazoa > Porifera > Demospongiae > Poecilosclerida > Cladorhizidae > Cladorhizidae sp. MBARI D1340-BT2. The sequence goes on along the minus strand of JAQNBH010000005.1, from coordinate 35,830,007 downwards.
AATGACAGGTAGACTTGGCTTTGATATTGTGCTGTCATAACAATCACTCCATTATGCCTCCACACAACCACAAGTGACCTCACAAATAATTATAAACTTCAGCAATAATAATATATTCCTGGATAACAATCCCTATATTACTGGCTCCACAACCACAAGGGACGTCACAAATAATGATAAAATCCAGATTACTCTAACATAAGGTATGAAGAGATTTATAGCCAAGAAAATGTGCTGCTATATATACCCTCTAGCATCAGTTATTTATCACAATTTTGCTGTCCCTTCTGGAGGCAGTAATGTAGGGATTGTTATCCAAGAATATATTATTATGAGGTCCCTTATGGTTGTGTGGAGGCAGTAATGGAATAATTGTTATGACAGCACAATATCAAAGCCAACCCTACAAGTCCTTTTATTTAGTAAAAGTTTTTTTAACATATTACTTGTTCTCACTATTTTTTAAAGCTTTCGTGAATTGGAAAACTGTTTTGATGCTATATATGCCTGCAGTGCCCACACGAAGAGGAGTGTCCTGGTCAGACCTAGCCCAGGTTACTCCCCAGGTCAAGTTGGTATGCATGCATGACAAGTTTGGGACAGATTGGTCCAGTGGTTTGGAATGCCATAACGAACAATCCTAAAATGCTTCCCCCATCAGTAACTACATTCAGCAATCCTTCTTTGATTCTTCACTGCAAAAGCCATACCCTCAATCCAACGTGTCTAACACAGTGATTTGGTAAAGGATCGAGCAATTTGGGTTGCGCACGCCGTTCAAAGATGGCATCTTAGACGAATTATATATGCAAAAATCAACTGGAAGTCGCCTTTTTTTTGGTAGTTCTCTAAAGCGATACCAAAAAGTTCCTTCCCAGATAGCGCTCTACAAAATGGCATAAAAATAAATGAAATCTATGCAGCCAATAAGATGATGATGATGATGATGATGCTGATGATGATTTTACGCGTCATTTTTCCAACCTTTTTTTTTAGTTTGGAGAACTGCGCTTCTGTGTGCTATATTGTTGGAAGGATATCTGCGACATACTTTTTTTAAGGGTCTGTATAGGGATTATATGGCGAGTTTTAGTTTGTATTGCTGAATGACCTCTGACCTGCCAACCCTACATGAGAGTGCTAACGCATTAAAAAATTTAGGCAAGAGAAGCCTAAACTTTTAGGCTGCATGAATAGGTCTGATATTGGGCAAGTTAGTATATAGGGGGATTTAAAAATAAGAGATGCTTGAGATGCTTAAATTGAATAATTTTTTGGTTAATTATATTTTATATTGTCATTTATGATCAAGATGATCCTTTACCAATCCAAATCTTATGCATGTAAAGCATAAAATCAGGTAATTACAGCCACATCTGATTTGCTTAAAATCATGTTGCAAATACTTACAGATGGGAGATTTATGGTATAGACCTCATTGGCCCATTTGCGGCCACAGACGAAGGCCATAGATATGTCTGCACTGTTACAGATCTCTTTACCAAGTGGGTATTTGCTCGGCCAATCAAGTCCAAGTCAGCTGGTGATGTCGCAAGCATTCTACTCGAGCTCATCTACAGTTATGGTCCTCCCCAAAAATTTATAATGGATCAGGGGCGTGAATTTATAAACAGGTAACTAACTTAATAAAACTGTTGCCATCTGTGTTCATGACATGACATGTATGTGGTCTGAGAAGTGAAAATTAATCAAGGAAAACGTGTTGGATTTGTTTACAAGAGCAAAGTTAGACTATTCAGTACAAGGCAGACTTAACACAATTTAAGATAACTTTATTAGCGACTTCAGTCTTGATTCTCTGGAAATTTCCTCCTGCTTCCTTTTGATAAATATTCATGCAGAGTGATGTTCTGTTTGTGTGAACTTATTTGATAACTCAGCTCAATGATGTTGTCTTGACTGCTTTTGGAGTGAAGCGGATGGTATGTTCAGCATATCACCCTCAGAGCAATGGCCAAGATGAGCGTATACAAACGATGCTCAATCTGACTGGAACAAGTAAGCTACCAATATTTAATAATTATTTTTCAAGATTGACAGTTTGTTAATAAATAGAGAGATTTCTACTATTACCACCACTTTCCAATAGATGTCAATATCACATTTCATGCTAATCTGTGATTACCCCAGAAAATCTCACCAGAATCTCTCCAATGAATCCTCTCACACTGAAACACCCACCCACCCACACACACACACACACACACACACATATATAAAAAATGATGAAAAGGCATAAAAAATAACATTATTAGTAGTTATTGCTACCGTATTGCTAGAAAATTTATTAAGTTTTGCAAGTGCATTGTTATTCGCAAAACATACTCGCAATCGCACAAAACATTCCGTCTGCATATTGCAGCCAAAAGCCAGACGGTTTACTAGCGAGAAAGAAGCTGACTACAGTGTGACCATTCGAAAGTGCTTCGAACAATCCCTGCCTACTAGCGAAGACGCAGGAATCGATCAGAGAAGTATCAGGAGAGCAAACGAAAATGTGCAGAGGGTACTGGATGGTCAGGATAGTGCACTGAAAAGTGGCAACCGATCTTGTTATAATTAGTGGTACTTATTATAAAACGCAAAACTAAGAGCGCATTTTACATTTATGGAGCTCAAAATCTCTAAATTGCATTAATTTCCAAATTCTTATATACTAAAAATATAAACGTGGTTTTTGGTGTAAGCCTTCAGCTAAAGATGCATATACCTTGAATGTGCTGCTTGTAGTTATGATTTCTATGTATGATGTTTGTGTAATTATGTAGATATGTACTCCCCACAACTTATGGTATCAATACAAGTGTCCAGTCTTCAACAAAGCAACAGCCATTTGTGTTGATGTTCTACCGAACAGCCATAGCCATCAATGCAGAACATGAGAATGAGCAGGAGCTTCTCTATGAAAACATCTCACTCACTATGTCTCCTGAAGACGTACAATCTAATTTGGAGAAGCATGTGGCAGATGTAAGAACAAAACTGACTGGCAAACATAAATATATGACATGGAATTGCTGACACTTTTTTGTAACAAAAAATGGGGGACAAATAGTTTAATGAAAATGTTTGATGCCCTCCCAAAAAATCATGTTACAGATCTGTTTTACTTTGTAATCACATAGGTACATATCATGGATGAGAAGATACGGTTGAAAATTGAAGAAGCTAAAGCGAGGCTTAAAGCGCTTTACTTTTGCAATAGGTATGTTTTTATGAATTAATGTGTACCTTTAATGTGTGCCTGCTGAATGAAATGAGAGTCCCATTGTTGTTTCTGAGAAAAAATCGAAAGGCCAAGAATAATACAATTTTCTGGATAGATGTATTTCCGAGTTTTGATAAATTTTAGAATGTCCTTGTCTGTTTTCTTGTGATATTTTTTTAACTGTCGCTCAACCTTTACTGGATGGTTTTAATTTTATATTACTAACCTGTTGACTAACATAGGTGATTATGTCCTTAAGAGGAATGCAAGAAAGGTATCCAGAAAAGGAGACAGGCTGGCCCAGGACTGGTTGGGACCCTATGTAATCGTTGATGTCTCACCCAAGGGACTCTGCACACTGCAGGATAACAAGCAAAACATTATGAAGGTTTAGGTTAACGTCGGGCTCTTGAAGCCTTACTTAACTAGAGAGTTGCCAGTTCAACATGAGATACCTTCATCCATCCAGTCACACAACACCAGTTTGAACAACCCTGGACCATCTGATGAGTTGAGTGATGCAGCTTCCCCTGTGAGTCCAGAGAAGAGGCAGTGCCTACTCATTCGACAGACTAAGAAAGATAGTCCAATCCTCCCACCACCAGATAGAAACACACCTCTCTCTAGTGAGCCAACATCAGACTGTGTTGTAACCAGTGTTACACAAGCTGTGCCATACTTGGAAAACCCTTGCCTAGCAAACCACCTGTCCGTTACAGAAAATTCCCTGATGACTTTTTTTAAATTCTGCTGTCTGAAGCGCATGGCTAGAGGACACACACATAGATGAGGCGCAGGCTCTACTTCGCAATCAGTTTCCAAAGATGGATGGCCTCCAGTCCATTGGGTATGTGGCACCAGGAAGTGGAGGCTCAATAACTGGAACTCCGGTTCGGGATTATATCCAAATCATGAATACTGGCGGCCACTGGGTCTGTGTGTCCAGCATAGGAATGCCCAAGGGGACTGTGTGGGTGTATGACAGCCTCTATACAAGAACCAGTAAGAAATAACTTGAATGAGAATATTTTATATGCTCATTCTGATTAGGTGGATCAAGAATTAACTGTTGTCAATTTCCAACAACTTTTATGACATGCATTGGAAATAGAATAATGTCATTGGTCCAACCGTGTTGTTTTATTTTAATCCTCTCGATTAAAAAATTGGGCTCCTTGATAACTACTGTTGTGAGCTTAGAAATCTATACTATATTTTTTACTTGCGTAGTATCTCAACTCAAGCATCACATTAAGAACCAGAAGTGGCTAAATATGATTCACAAATATGATTCACAGCTTAATATTAATGGAAAGATGCCCACGTATGGTACAACAACGAACCCACTAATATAGGTACAGTATGTTTTACCATTCAATCAATTCTTGTGAAATAAATAGTAGTTATATACTACAAATAATTATATACTACAAACAATTAATAGTTGTTTCATTTGTTTGTTCTCTATTGTTGTTGGATCATTGCAGAACTGGATACACTAAAATGCCTGGCATGGATGGAATTCTATCAAGGAAGCCACCTGACCATACAGAAACCGTACATGCATCAACAGGTTGGAAGCAATGACTGTGGTTTATTTGCCATTGCCATTGCGACCGCATTATGCAATGGTGTGGACCCATCAACAATAACATTTGATCAAACAAAGATGCGGTCCCACCTGATGAGATCTTTCCAGACATCTCACATCAAACTATTCCCTGTTCAAGGATGCCGACAGGAAGCCACAAGCAAGAAGCTCAAGACTGATCTCAGGGAACCATTGATCTGTGTTTGCAGACAACCCCATGACCGTGCCCTCACAGTCACAGTGCAGCAAGTGTAGTGAATGGTTCCACCAATCATGTGCACAGATTCCACCATTAGCCACCATCAACCGGGAGGAGTGGAACTGTGGCAGTTGTTTTGACAGAGAATTGGGTGCCACTTAAATAATTAAGACTGAATCTGTTTGTTCTTGTTGGGATTTTTTGGGGGGTAATTATTAATGTCTCATTTTCATGCAATAAACTGTCTTAGTTCTCCATATCTGTGAAACACTGGGAGATCCTAGACTTTCTGGTGGTCTTCCTAGGATATCATGGTTGACCTGGAAATATGTTTATTATTTAATTCAAGTTTTCCTAGGATATCATGGTTGACCTGGAAATATGTTTATTATTTAATTCAAGTTTTGCACAAGTTAAATTGTAGGATGGTGCTGAGGAACCACATATATATGCTCTGACCCTGTCCTTCTATCACTCCATCATCCAGAGAAGGGGTATATTGCAAAACAAAAGAAAAATTGTTCATCTAATTGTGATTAGTAAATGGCAAGCTTGCCATATTACTTCTCCCATGATGATAGATTTGTTGCTAAAAAAATCTATAGATGGAGAGAAAAATTTAATATTAAAAACAAACAGCAACAAACAACAACAATTTTCTGAAGTTATAGATACCCCTCCCATGTTTTGCAATTTATGCAACACATTCATATTCAGTTATGGCAGGTGAGACTAATATGACAGGTGAGATTTATATGGCAGGTGGGACTAATATGTCGGGTGAGACAAATATGGCAGGTGACTAATTATTATGTCAGGTGAGACTAATACGGAATAGGAATATGGAATAGTTTACCTGACTTTGTTGTGTTTGCTCCTAATATTAATTCCTTTAAGCATAACCCATGGTCACCTTATCCCTATTATATATTCAATATCTTTGTGTTTATTATATTTTATCACTTATTCATCTCTTTTGTGTGCATCCCATTACTCATGTAACTATATAGGGTGGCTTTAATAACACTAGCATTTGGTTGCTATTATCCATTCCTATGCATTTGCGCTTGTATTTGCATCAATTTATAAAAAATAAATAAATTTAAATAACAGGTGAGACTAATATGGCAAGTGAGCATGAGACTAATATTTGCGGGACAAATGTGGCAGGTGACAGGGGCAGATCTAGGGTATCAGTAAGCGGGGGGTTGGTATCAGTACAGGTGAGTCAAGTTGCAGTTTTATAAATGTATATGGGGGGGGGGGGTTTAAACACTCACTGAGTGTCTTTGAACACACATCCTCGGGGTATGCATGTTTGCACACACCCTCTTCCACTTCCAAGATGTGGCAATTGCTCGAACTCAGGTGCTCGATGTAATCATGCATCCTGAATTCTTATGATCCAGACATAGCTGTTTTGAAGGATCGATGATCGTGTGAATTCCATCGGTATCAACCTGGCTCTGCCCCTGGGTGAGACTAATATGGCAGCTCAGGTGAGAAATATGGCACAGGCGGGACACTATATTTGTCCCGTTATCGCAAACATTTTCTGAGCGGGACTAATATGGCACGACACCGGAAGTGCGAGTAATGTGCACAGTCTCCTTGCATATTTCCTCACACGTTGCCAAATTACTCCCCAGAAGATGATTCTGTCACCAGATGACTGTTGTAAGCTATACAGTATCTGCAGTGGGGTCAATTGGGGGACACACTGAATTTATTGATACAGATGTTTTGTTATAGTTTAAAAAAATGCTTTTGCATTATCATGAAAATGAAAATCCATAACTGATAGAAAATGTTTTTGCCATATTTGTTAAAGATTTGGACAGGTAATGTAGACTTTAATTATATCGTGGTTGATTCGTACACCAACAGAAATCACATATCTATATATGTAGGAGAGAGTGAGAAACACAATTATTAATTATTCCATAGATGCAACAAGTCTTATGACCATGGAAATTGGGGCCCTTGGTCACTCCCTCAAACACCCTGGCTAGGTTTTAGAATCCTGCCCGAGCTCTTGAAACATCAAATATTTGATGATGGTGTGATGTTCAGAGCTATAGGGATGACTTGGAGTAGTCTAGCAACAGTAGACCATTGGACCTACAGCAGTTCACTCAGCTCTGTCCATCAGTTCTCTCTCCAACTCAATACTTATCAGTTACTATATATATCTTCTTTTTTTAACTATCCTTACCTTTTGTTGCCCTTGCAAGATGTGCCCAAGTAGGACGAGTACCTTGCTGATCCAGGGCCCTCTGTTTCATCTGCTGGTTACATATTCTAATTTTCCGTTTTCACTTGAATTGTTTTTCTGTTCTCTCTCTAATACTAGCTCTGTGTAAAAATATTGGCAATATAGCTTTTACTGGAAGAGTTACGTGGCACGTGATCACACTGTCATGAAGTGTTGTGGTATATAGGAAAACCTATTCTAGCAATACAAATTATTCATTGTTCCCAGACAAATGATCATATAACTCACAATTTGTTTCACAATTCAAGAGATGTACTACATTATACATTTGTTGGCAAGTGGATTGACTTGCCCAATTGCTCTTAATATTTTACAAGCCACAGCCCTTGCATTGCTGACAGTTTGTTCCGTTCTCCATGTAAAATGGCTGATAGAGGAATGTTAGCACATGATCGTTCCTTACATACACAGCACTATGCACAACCATAGGGGCATAATGGGGTTGTCTACATATGCAGATAAGTGGTATTCTTTCATTCAACTTCTTAGATTACAGTCCATCTGAGACCTTTCAATGTGTAATTTCCTTGCCTGGAAGGCCTTTCTAAATGGTGACGCATCTTGCTCTAATCAAAAGTTATAGTTGAATGAAGTACATACAGCTTTTGCAAATACCCCACAATCATTGCCTCCAGCCTGTCTCTGTATTTCTGGTTTCTCAATGGTAAGATACTTTCCAGCATAATGCTCCATGCAAGACCTTCCAGTATATCCAATGCTGCATTACGGTAAGAACAGATATATTAAAGCATAAGGTGTGCTATATACATGTATTAAGTCAAATATCATTGTAAACACCATTCCACCAACTTAAAGAAAACATGTCAAAGGAATATTGCTAGGCATAAATGACCTACTGGTTCTTGTAGGGAGGCTGTCATATAACAACATTGTACCTCCTACATTTGATGCACAAACCCAGGGGCCACTAGTATTCATGATCAGGACATAATTCAATACTAAAGTTCCAGTAATTGAGCCTGCACTACCTGTCCAAATATTGAACTGGCGGTAGGCCACCCAACTTTGGAAATTGCACAATGTGGTGGTCCTCCAGCCATGCTCAAGATTGGAGAGTTATGAGAAAGTCTGTAGGTAATTCTCTGTACATGACAATTGCTATTTACCCTCAGTACAGTATGAGAAAAATCTGACTCAATCTGTGAGGGTTCCATGGAAATGAATATCATTTCTGGTTGTCGTTGGTACTGGTCTACGGTATGTGGGTGGGTGGTAAGATTGGCGGTAGAATGATTGTGCTTTGTTTCTCAGTATGGTCTAGAAACGGTTTGTCAAGATGTAGGTTAACAGTTGACACCAGACCACTGTTTGCCTCTTCCTCAGTAGACTACTTTCTACAATATTCATGGCCAGATTCACAGTGGCTTTCTGGATACCAGTACCACAATCAAAGTCACAATCCAGGTATTGTAGGTCAGAGGGATGGGGGTTGAGCCTGTCTGCAAGCTTGCATAGCCACTCTCAGTTGTAGGTATATATTGGTGGAAACACATCACCTACAAGATCGTCATGAAGCATGGTTCCATGACCTGGTTATTATTGGTCAAGTGTTGTGCTACTGAACACTCATCCTTTTCAAAAATCTTTTTTGATCCTCGTTTGTGTAGAAGAGCCACAACAGCAACAATTTTTTTTTAAGCAGCAGAGAAATATTAAAGTTATGCTAATAGAATACTTGACAGAAGCTGCTATTATATACAAGTATAATTATATATTATGTATCAACAAAAGAAAGAATAATATATATATATTAATAATAATAATAATAATAATAATAATAATAATAATAATAATAATAATAATAATAATAATAATAATAATAATAATAATAATAATAATAATAATAATAATAATAATAATAATAATAATAATAATAATAATAATAATAATAATAATAATAATAATAATAATAATAATAATAATAATAATAATAATAATAATAATAATAATAATAAAATAAAATAAAATAAAATAATAATAATAATAATAATAATAATAAAATAAAATAAAATAAAATAATAATAATAATAATAATAATAATAATAATAATAATAATAATAATAATAATAATAATAATAATAATAATAATAATAATAATAATAACAACAACAATAGTAGTAATGACAACAATAATATTAATAATAATAATGGTAATAACAATAATAACAATAATGGTAATAATAATAATATTAATAATAATGCAATGATAGTGGTAATAATAATAACAATAATAATAACAGCAACAACAACAATGACAATGGTGGTGATGGTGGTGGTGATGGTGGTGATAATAATAATAATAATAATAATAATAATAATAATAATAAAATAATAATAAATAATAACTTACTTTAAAATGTATGGAATTTACTTCTCCTGTAATCACCTCAACAAAACTCATTACTTTAAGTCTAATTCTTATCACATTTAACCATTCCGCTCACTTACCATATTGGTCTGGTTCGACGAGCAGTATGCGAATAACTTTAAAGTATAAAAAAACTGCCTCTAACATTCCTTTAGCAATATTCAATATTGAATATATATTCATGCTCCTGTCAATTTTGAAATTTGCATGGAACGAGTGCAGCTGTGAGAGAAGATCATCCTTTATTAGATCTTCTGAATAAAGTGACAATACCTCATCTTTATCACCATCTTCTTGCTCTTGGCCACCACTCAAAAGCAACTTGGTAGATATTTGATAGCCTTCCTGGTCAAATCTGTGCGAAATGCAGCTGGTGACAGTATCAAGACATTCAAGGTAAATTGCACGACTGTAAATTTCTGGTGTGGCTGCAGCACTGTAGCAGTACCACTGGTATATACTGTTAGAGTCGAGGCATTGTGGAGGTCTGCTTTTAGTATTGGCTCTTGAATATCACATTCGTCAGCTTCTTTTGTTACACGCTGCCAGAATAGAATGTAGCTTTCATCTGACATCATTCACTGCATAGGGTCACATAGAAAAATAGAGATTCCAGCGATCAAAGAGCAGTATATAATATGGTACCATTACCAATCAACAACACATCCCCAAAAACCTATCCTGCACAAACATTTCTATATACTACACAAATATCTACTCACTAATATATACACAAACATCTATATACCTACAAGCTATTGCTATCGATCAAGAACACAATCATAACACATAACTATATATCTGGCTACCCACAAACTATTAAATCAACAAGTCTATCACTACCATAATAATAATCAACTTCAGGTAGTTGTGTCATTTTAGCCAAGTGTTGTCCTTCTTCATTGCAGGTGTCTCTCAAGTTGCCAGAATGCATGAGAATGGAGAAGCCCCGTAGAAATAGTCAAATCTTGCCACTTCAACTCAGGAATTCAGAAAACTCATACATTATGATTAGCATGAGAATGACGAAAAGTGTAACACAGGGATGAAGTGGACTGTTTCGAGTTCTACACCTTTTGTTGATTCTTTTCTGGGTGGGATTAGGATTAGAAGTAGATCTGTTCCAGGATGGCTATCACAGATAGGATCATCAGTTCCGCTAACAGATAAATATATCATGCACACAGAGTACTGTTAGCAAATCTGTTCCACGCATAGGGGGATCAATTTCCTAAAACCAATATGCCGCGTGAGGGGGGCGGGCGGGGGAATTTCATGCGCCCCTCCCCCCCCCCCCCCTCCCCTCCCAATCGCGTAAGTAACATATTGGGTATAGATCGTCTTCGAAATGACTAAGCCGAATAATAGCAACTGGATGAACAAGTCCCCCTAAATAGCTGACGATTTCTGGAAATCCTTCTGCTGAGAAAAGCAACACGGCCTAATGTTACTCTAACCCCCTTCACTTTTGAGTGCTCCTGGATTGATTTCGTTGTTGTAAGCCCTTCTAAGGGTGCTAGCTTTTGTTTACTCAACTGTTACCAGACCTTGAAGGAGGCTGTAGATGACCCTTGAAGGAGGCTGTAGATGACCCAACGAAGGTGCAGGCGACAAAAGCAAGATGTTATGGTATGTGCTGATGTTTGTGTAGTGGACAGCATGGTGCACATGGTACAGTCAACAATAGGAATAAAACGTGACATGTGCTTATGTGTACTGCTTAAGAAAAAGAATTTAAATGGTAAAGGGTCATTAACTTGTTGTTGTCTATATGGGTCCATTCCTACTATTATGTGTATTTTTATTTATTGTATTTTGCCGTATTTTGCCACATATTGTATACATATTGTATTTTGCCACATATTTTGCCACATCCGGTTGACGTGCTGGACGCGTGTGCCAGGGTGTGGTTTGTATGACATGGTGAATAGCTAACTACCGGTATATATCAAGTGTACGTGAGTCTTAGCATCTCATTATGAACACTAGAGCATGTAGTTGAAACGGCGAGAGAATCAATTCCAAGGTGATTATTGAGAAGGTTAGAAGGTGCTAAATTAAGAAATGGATTTGTCGTGACAATGCACGAGTCTTCTGGTAGTAAAATTATGCCCAGCAGACATACAGTATGCAAGTTATGTGTGTGTGTGGGGGCGAAGTAGATTAAGATATTGAGGACCAAACACTGTTTTAAAAGTTTCTGGGCCTGCCAGTTGACTACCTTTGCAAAGGCTTCAAGGCACGCCCAAAGTGTTGCTGTCGTCAAAATCAGAAGAAGACTGTTTATAATACTAAGAAGCTGCCAAAGTGAGGTCTAGCTCGAGATATAACTTTTTTTTGGTCTGCCATTTTAAAATGGACCAATACAGGGACTGCTAACACACTTCCCAATGTGCATGCATAGTGAAACCTCCCTTATCCGTTCTCCCAATAAACGGGCACCTCCTTCTACCGTGTAGCAATAGCTTAAAACGTCCCTTTACCGATCACACTTAACGACCCTTACCGACTTTCTGTCTCGTGTCTGCAGCAGTGTCAGAGGAATGTGTGGGGGGAAATAGGTGTCGCAATGTTGTAACATTAGAAAAGAAGCTGGAGATTATTAGTGAGCTAAAGAAAGGAAAGGCACAAAGGTTAGTCTCCAGTGTACATGATATTCCCAAGTCCACTATTGCTGATATATATGGCAGACGTTCCAACCCTTCCGATTTTTTCGAGTGTCTCCCGAATTTGGACCCGATCTCCCAATTTTCATAAAATTCTCCCGATTTTTAAAAATCCAGCTGGACTAGCAGCTAACACAAATCCATAGACTATCACAAATCCTACAGACTGTTGTTCTTTCCTTCCACAATCACCGCGACCGTGGCAGTTGTACGCGGACTTATGCCGAGTTGAGCCAATGTTGCTGTTCCGTTATATACCGTATTCACTCGAATATAAGTCGCGACTTGGAAGTTGCGACTTTCAAGCATTGCGCTTGCGCAGTGCCAAGCCTATTGTGCTGACGCATTTTTTGTGTGCGTCATTGTGGTTGTGATTGACATTGAGCTAGGCAGTAGTTGGCTGGCACGAGTTCTTAATCACTATCGTAATCTACAGTGAGTTCATTATGTTCGATCTGTTCTTCATCCTCTTCGTCCAAGGAAGCAAATCGATCTTCTCCGCTGTCACTTCCTTCCAACAGCTGACGAGTAGCTTGAGTAATGGCTGGGATTGCTACTTTATCATATTTGAGGCAGTGAATTTCTCCATCTTCAGACCCGTCCTGGTCCACCTTCACAGTGATGCCACAAGCACGAAATGATTTCTTGATCTCGGCTAATGATAAACGACTGTGCGTGTGCAAGAGCGGTGGTGTATTAGCTTGGTGTGCTCCATTTGGAGTTTGGCTTTCAGAGCGCCTTCTATTCAGTGTGCGACTTATACTATTCCTATTGATTTTGCTACTTTATTCTAGTTGGATGGAGTGAATTTTATCATTATATATATTTAACTTTTTTATAAATATTTACATTGTTTCTGTAACTATATAGCTATACACAAGAATTGGGAGAAATCTCCCTAATTTATGCAAAATCTACCGAATTTTCTTGTAATTTAGGCGAAGCCTTCCTAATTTTCATCTCTGGGGGTTGGAACGTCTGATATGGAAGGGGAGAGATAAGATTGAGAGGCATGTTTCAGCCAGTTACTATCCCTCTTATGCTAAGAAGAGATGCATTGTAAAACAAGCTAACTTTGAGAAGCTGGACAAAGCTGCTTACATCGGTTTCATTCAGTAATGATCCCAGGGTGTTCCTGTGTCTGGACCAGTTCTGCAAGAGAAGGCACTGCAGCTGTACAAGATTCTCTATCCAGGCGGAGATGTAGAATCTTTCAGGGCTAGCTCTGGTTGGTTGCATAAATTCTCTTGCAGACATGGAATTAGATGTGTATCCCTTCAAGGAGAATCACTCTCTGCTGATGCTTCAGCTGTGTGTGCATTTCAAAGAAAATTACTGGGTAAGATGGAAGAGGAAGGATACACTCTAAGCCAAGTTTTTAATGCAAATGGGACTGGATTATGGTGGCGACTTATGCCTTCAAGGACTCTCGCACACTGTGCAGAACCTTCCAGGACTCTCACACACTGTGTGGAACCTTCCAGGACTCTCGCACACTGTGCGGAACCTTCCAGGACTCTCGTACACTGTGCAGAACCTTCTAGGACTCTCGCACACTGTGCGGAGCCTTCCAGGACTCTCGCACACTGTGCAGAACCTTCCAGGACTGTCGCACACTGTGCGGAACTTTCCAGCCTTGCAGGACTCTCGCACACTGTGCGGAAAGGGAAGCTAAAAATTTAAAAAAATCAAAAGAAAGAGTTAGTATATTAGCTGTTCTAATGCTGCTGGAACATGTAGGCTGCCATTGGGGTTTGTACACACAAGTGCAAAACCCTGTTGCTTCAAGCATATGGACATGAGCTCTCTCCCTGTGCACTATTACTCTCAAAAAAGGCTTGGATGGATTCCACATTGTTTGCATCATGGCTTCATGAGAGGTTTGTGCCTTATGTTAAATAACATTGAATATAACATCTCATTGCTTCTTGATAATGCACCTGCCCACCCATCAGTAGACATGTTATAATGCACCTGCCCACCCATCAGTAGACATGTTATAATGCACCTGCCCACCCATCAGTAGACATGTTATAATGCACCTGCCCACCCATCAGTAGACATGTTATAATGCACCTGCCCACCCATCAGTAGACATGTTATAATGCACCTGCCCACCCGTCAGTAGACATGTTATAATGCACCTGCCCACCCATCAGTAGACATGTTATAATGCACCTGCCCACCCATCAGTAGACATGTTATAATGCACCTGCCCACCCATCAGTAGACATGTTATAATGCACCTGCCCACCCATCAGTAGACATGTTATAATGCACCTGCCCACCCATCAGTAGACATGTTATAATGCACCTGCCCACCCATCAGTAGACATGTTATAATGCACCTGCCCACCCATCAGTAGACATGTTATAATGCACCTGCCCACCCGTCAGTAGACATGTTATAATGCACCTGCCCACCCATCAGTAGACATGTTATAATGCACCTGCCCACCCATCAGTAGACATGTTATAATGCACCTGCCCACCCATCAGTAGACATGTTATAATGCACCTGCCCACCCATCAGTAGACATTTTACAGTCCAGGGATGGAAAAGTTAGCACCATGTTTCTGCCTCCCAATACTACCTCGATTCTTCAGCCGATGGATCAAGGAATTGTGGAGGCAATGAAGAGGCCATACAAAATGTTTATTTTACGCCATCTCATTCTTGAGAATGAAGCATCCTCTCTCTCTGTTCCTGAACTCCTGAAGCAGCTAACAATAAAGGATGCTGTGTACTGGTGTGCCCACGCAAGGGATAAAGGGACATTTGACGGTTTGGTGAAGGGATGGAACAAGCTCCTTCATCCTTCCAAAGTGGGTAGTTCCCATGTTGCGATTGATGGTGCAGTCGATGATGGTTCTGCTGATAGTCAAGTTGATGGTTCTTATGTATGTACAGCTCTTGGTTCTTCTGGTAGAGCAGATGATGGTTCTGGTAGTCCAGCTGACCTCCCATTGTGTAGCTACAAGCCATGACGATACAACTGGTTTTTTTCTGGTGGAGATAATGTTGAAGATATGGAGTTTAGAGATCTTTTTCAATAGTTGGGCTACAGTCCAGATGATCCAAACTGGCAAACTCCAGAAGACTGGCTTGAAGAAGACGCAGAAGACCCTGGGTACCAACTAACGACAGACGATGAAATTGTGAGTGAAGTCGTTGGTGAAAGGTCAATCAATGATTCTTTCTCTAGTGGTGATGATGAGGAATTGGATGCCCAAAGTTCAGTGTCAGACACAAAAGCATGCAAGGCTTTCCATGTAGCGTTGAAGTGGCTTGAGTCTCAAGGTCATACACACCCCGTTCATCTCCTTCTTGTAAAGAAATGGAGAGATACTGCTGCTATGAACCGAGTGGAGAACCTAAAACAGAGCACCATAACATCTTGCTTTAAAAAACAGTGAGAATTGAAATGACATGTGTACACAACATTATTAGTGGTTGTGTGTACGTACAATACATGTGTACTAATTAATAAAGGACATTTCTAGGGAAATTCTAAGTTACGGGCAATTTCTAAGTTTACGGGCACCCCTTGGTCCCACGCTGCCCGGATAAGGAGGTTTCACTGTGCATGTTCAAACAACATGCATGTACACAAACACACACACATACACATGTATGCACCTGAAGAAGGAGCTGTTGGAGTGGCTGATGGTCAGCGAGTATCTCTACTTCTTCATGCATCTCAAGGTGTGCATGGAATGATATTACTGGAGATCATCGATGAGAGAGGGGGAGGACAAGCAGAGAGAGAGGTGGGAGGGGCTGGAGATCATCAATGAGAGAGGGGGAGGACAAGCAGAGAGAGAGGTGGGAGGGGCTGGAGATCATCAATGAGAGAGGGGGAGGACAAGCAGAGAGAGATGTGGGAGGGGGGGAGGGAGGGAAAGAGAGCAGGGGCATAGGAAAGGAGAGAGAGAAGATGGTTGTAGGTGATATGGGAAGGGGGTAAAGTGGGAGAAGAAGAAGGGCCTTCATCCTCCCCAATGTCACTCACATCTGCAAGGATGGGGTAAGGATATCAAGCAGCAAGGCTCCAGGAAAGCCATCCACGTCCAAGGATGCCTGGACGTTCCATAGTTATGCTGTGGGATACTCTGACATCCCGGCATGATCCCGACGCCAGAGCATTTCAGACATCCAGGGGTAACTATGGAATGTCTACCCGCATTCTTGGACACGGCTCAAGCAGGAGAGCAAGTCATACTTAACTCTTCCAGCATATATATACATCTGTTCAATTCCAATCATCAGTGGTCTGATTCCAAGTATCAGGACAATGTTCTCCTCAGGAATTTCTGAAGGGATATTGGTGTGTGTGGCACCCGTATAATTTTAGTGGCAACCTTAATCACACCCCATTTTAATTGGTCTTCAAGAGTTCACAGCAATACTTGGGGCAAGGTTCATATGTACAGAAGCTGAAATTGCTTTTTTTGTAAATCCTGAGTGCAGCCATGTTATGCAGTGTATTCTGTCATGGGGGAAGGGAAAGATTCATACTGACTGAACTGCCCCCCTCCATATCTGGGTACTTTTCTTTTGTAGATCTCCAAGACCCTTGAAGAACATTACAAAGCCTTTCTTGTTCTCATTTATTCATGTGTGGATAATATATATTTATTATTCTCAATGAAATCTCAGTTGACATAATAACATTAAAATAACCTTCTCAACAATCAACTTCAAATTTTATTCACTCGACATTTCGACTAGATGCTCTAGTCTTCATCAGGAATAATGAGACGCTAAGGCTCGTGTGAGCCTGTTATATACCTGTAGATAGCTATCCACCATGTGCCAGTACATGCGCCTAGCACGTGCACCGGATGTAGAAAATAATAAATTTATTATTTTAAATTGATATATTGATTTATTGATTATTTATCGATTTTTTATTTTTTTAAAATATATATTAGAGGGTGGGTAGGTCACTTGTGTGGGAGGGGAAGATTGGGTGTGGGAGGGTGAGGTGAGGGAAGGTTGGTTGCTGGATGGAAGGTTAGGTGTGGGTGGGAGGGGAGGGTGGTGGGTTGGGAGAGAAGGGTTATTCACAAAAATTGGAGGGGCCTGGGTTAGGGAAGAGGCATGAAAAAGATTGAAAAGGTGTGTAAAATTAAGAGAGGAGGAAGAACACTGCATGGTGTTGTACTTGTCTTCAGATGATGGAGTTTTATGAGAGACTCTCTGGAGCCAGGATGCACACAGCTTACGTTTGTTCAGGAGGTGTGGCACAGGACCTCCCACTTGGGCTCATGGATGACATCTTTCATCAAACATTTCAACACCAGAATAGATTAAGTGGATGAGGTAAGTAGATAATCACATGTAAGTCATGTGACTTACTGTGCGGCTAGGAAAGCTAGTTTAGTCTTGAATCTGTCATGTATATGAATCTGTCAGGTACATGCAATGTAGTATGTATCCCCTGATGGGGGCAGGGTTCCATTTAGTGGGGGGGGGGGCTGCCCCTTGGAATCTTTTTGCCCCCCCCCCCCCCCCCCCCCACTCCTCCCCACCCCC
The DNA here is from genome assembly GCA_028752905.1 of Cladorhizidae sp. MBARI D1340-BT2. NCBI lineage: Eukaryota > Metazoa > Porifera > Demospongiae > Poecilosclerida > Cladorhizidae > Cladorhizidae sp. MBARI D1340-BT2. Next base: position 35,812,119 of record JAQNBH010000005.1, on the reverse strand, counting down.
CTTGGAAATTGTATTATTAAAATTCTTATTGATGTACATGTAGATAAGTGCTTGACATCTTGCCCCCCCCCCCTTAATATTAAGATTCCCCCGTCTTGGACAATTTTCTAAATGAAACCCTGGGTGGTACTATATATTGAAATGTTGCATGGCTCCTGGTGGGTGTGGCTACAGTATATAAATATGTATATATTCTGCAATGAGGTATGGGTCCCTGGTGGGTGTTGTTACTTGTGTGTGTCATATATAGTAATTAGGTGGGTTGGGTGGGACACAGATGACCTCTAGTCAACATGCTTGTACATGGAGGCGAGGCAGGCATACGCTGAGCCGTGTTCCAGCTGCCAGACTAGAGGAAATCCGTATCCCACCCTAAACCCCTGAGCCTAATAATGAATTATCGTGCCATCAAAATACATATGTACCAATTACTACAAATATGTATTTCAGTTGTGCCCAGGCCGAGGCAAAGTGGCCTGACAAAGCTACACCCTGATGTGTACATGACAGCCAGGCAACCTAATCTGTACCTTACTGGCCAGATATGGGCCAAGGGGTAGGATACGGGACATGTCTAGCTGATCCTCCAATCAAAGCATGAGAAATCGTTTCATGGTGTGATATAAATATATGTATGTACGTATATATCTGTGCATATATGTACGCATATATGTGTATATAGTATATGTATATATGTATAGTAAATGTGTATATATGTATAGTATATGTATATATGTACAGTAAATATATGAATATATGTATTTATACTACATCACGTCATCTGTGGCTAATCTGATTGGTTAATAACTATAGGTTACATAGGCACGTAACTTACACTTTTAACCGCATGTAGTTTAGCGCATGTATAAGTAAGATGGCCTATACAAAAGAGTCGGTTATGCGCCAGTGTAACCTACTCGTTTGCTGTTACATTCCTCGGCTTCGCCTCGAGGTAACCGCAAACTCGGAGGTTACATAGGCGCATAACCGACTCTTTTGTATAGGCTATCCCATACATATACATTGTATGTATGTGTGTATATAATTATATATGTATGCATAAATGTATAATACGTATGTATATATGATTAATATGATTAAAATCACCTTCTCAATAAACAACTTCATTCGCTCGAAATTTCGACTAGATGCTCTAGTCTTCATCAGGAATAATGAGATGCTAAGGCTCGCGTGAGTCTGTTATATACCTGTAGCTAGGTATCCACCACGTGCCAGTACACGTGCACCGGATGTAAAGATAATCATCATCATCATAATAATAATAATAATAATAAGAATAAGAATAAGAATAAGAATTAAAATAATAATAATAATAAAGAAATTAATTAATTAAATGAACAACAAATAATAATAGTCATAAATATTAAAATAAATAAATAAAAAGTGAAGTAATTATTGTGAGGAGACTACCATCTTGGACCAGGCCAGAAGACAGAAGGAACTGAAGTAGGCATTGCACATCGGTCTAGCACCAAAGTGTGAGCGGTTCAATCAAGACTGGAATGGACTTGCCTGGATGCTGGGGAGCCACTCTGAAGAGTTTGAACTTGAAGCCACGCCCACCATAATTACAACAACAAAATTAAATTTATTTATTTAATATTTATTATCCGTTTTTATTATTATTGTTGTTGTTGCTTATTATTATTCTTATTATTTTAAATTATTATTATTTTATTATTATTATTATTAAATTGTTGTTTTATTTATTTGTTTATTATTTATGTTTATTATTTATGTTTATTATTTATGTACATTTTTATTTATTGTTCATTGTTCATTATTCTTCTTTCTTAATTATTAATTTATTAGTATTATTATTATTATTTTACATCCGGTGCACATGCTAGGCGCATGAACTGGCACATGGTGGATAGCTAGCTACCGATATATAACAGACTCACGTGAGCCTTAGCATCTCATTATTCCTGATGAAGACGAGAGCATCTAGTCGAAATGTCGAGTGAATAAAATTTGAAGTTGATGATTGAGAAGGTGATTTTAATGTTATTATGTCAACTGAGAGTTCATTGAGAATATGTATATAATATGCATGTATATAATATTATATTATATGCATGTATCAGGGGTGTATTTAGGGGGGGGGCGGGGGGGGCATTCGCCCCCCCTTGTATCATTCTCGCCCCCCCCCCCTTGAAATTAGAGATTTTTTTTTTAATAATGTCAAGAAAGGTGTAATACAAGAAAGGTGTAATAAGCTTATGATATCAGGTTCAAATGATAGGAATGTCAAACTGAGGTTCTTCTTGGTTTTCTCTGCCATACGTCCACAATCTCTTCAAGGTCGCTCTCAGAGAGTACTTCTGGTGCCTCTATAGCAATCCTCATAAGGTGAGAAAGGCTGCAGTCACTTAGAGAATTACGCAAACGAGTCTTGATCATCTTCATCTGTGAGAAGCTTCTCTCCACAGAAGCAGTAGAAACTGGAATCGATAAGCAGATGGAGGCAATCTTGTGCAAATTGGGAAACATGGCCTTGAGCATGTCGTTTGAAACAAGTTCTTTCAGCTGTGATGCAGTAGTATCCCGTGGTTGCTTGACTAACAGCTGGCGGAATGTTTTCCACTCTGTAAGTATTTCAGTGGAAATCATGGCTGTCTTCACTGTTTCTTCTCCATCCAATGTTTCTGCATCTCTATCTTCTCCATAGTGAGCAATCAGTTTCTCAACAGACGTGTCTCCATAAGTGGGAAAAGATACTGAATCTGGTTTTGGAACTTTCCGTGGATCGAATATAGACAATGCTGATACAACAGCGTTGGATGAAGAAAATCGGCTTGTTATGTTGGCCTTTAAATCAGCAACAAAAGGCTTACCAACAACATTCTGGAACGAAAGTATTTTATCAGCGTCAATAGACACCTTTGTAGATGACTTCAAGTCTTCAACGTTTTCAAGAAGCTCCAACACCCAGTTCGCTCCAGGCAAAACTGCATCATCCAAGGATTTAACAGTAGCATCAACAAGGAATGATATCAACGAGAGGTCAAGCTGCTCTGCCTGAAGTGCTTTGCTGAGCTTGGCTACTTGTGGTAGAGTGAAATCAAGCAAATATATAGCTGCAATCGTAGACAATTTGCAGAGGGCACCATGGATTCCAAGAGCTTCTGGCTCGTGGGACGTCTCGTAGATGTTCCCAATGGTGATTACAATTGCAGAATAACTTGCTTTGACAGCTTTGACACACCTTTCATGTGCCAGCCAGCGTGTGTCAGATGGCTTGATCACTTTCATTTCTGGAAGTTCAAGAACGTGCTGTACCTCCTTCAGACACTCTGCTCGCTTGGGGGAATTGCGAAAATGCTTCCAAAGAGTAGTCAATGTTCTGTAAACATGAGCAATTCCAGGAGTTTTATTGGCAGCTTGCACACAAGCCAACTGCAGTAAGTGACAGTGGCAGTGTATAAACAGAGCGTGAGGAGTATGTTTCTTGATACGTGCCTGAACCCCGGTCTTTCGTCCAGAAAAAGTTGCAGCTCCATCAAATCCCAATCCAACTATTCTTCCGACTTGTAGACCTTTCTTCTTTAAACAATCGATGAGATTAGAATAGATGGTCTCTGCATCAGCCTTCTTCAATGGAATAAGCTCCAGAAAGCACTCTACTGGTACACCATCTTCCTCCCAGCGGCAAAACACAGACAATTCTTCTACGTTGGTGACATCTGTGCACTCATCTGCCATGAGGCTGTACATAGGTGCCTTTTGAAGTCGCTTCAGAATCGACTCCTCCACCCATGTCCCCAATGATTCGATGAATTCAACCACAGCCACTCTTGATGTGTACACAGCATTTCTTGGTGCAGTTTCTAAGAATTGCTTCAAATGTTGGCTGCCACATCGAACCACCACGTCAACCAGCTTCTCAAATTTTGTCGAATGTGCAACTTCTTCTTTCGTAAGAAAATGAGTGAGTAGGATCAGGCACTTCACTGCAGCTCTGTTCTGAGCTCTTTTGCGAGCTAAAACATTCTGGAGTTGCTGTACAACTGTTCCACCTTTGGCTGCTCCTTTAGCTGCAAAAAGAGCTTGAGTTGCATGGATATGGAAGTCACTTCTCGCATGAGCTTTCATTTTTTCAACAGCTTTCTTCCAATTTCTGCAAGGTTGTGTGACCCACACTCCTCCAGTACGCTGCAGACCAGATTGCTTGCAAACCTTGCAAAAGGCACCATCGCTATCCTCGTCATAATAGAGCCAACTGAAATCTTTCTCCCAGCTCTTAGAGTATTTTCTCTTCGTGGATACAGAAGAGCGGTGTTTGTTTTGCTTGCTTTTCTTTGAAGGTGGAGGACTAAGGCTAGGACTAGATGCCTCGACATGCTCAGAGCTATCTGTTCTGCTATCTTCGCTATCGCTGCTATTAGCATGAGAAGAGGCTTGAGAAGTACTTGCAAAGTATGAGCGAATATCCATATTAATATGAAGAGAAATCAGCTAGTAAGGTTTCTTTTATAGAGACTTTAAGACCATGACATAATGGACTGAGTTAAAAATACTGAGAGAGAGTGGGAAAGAAGGAGGGAACTGAAGAAGTGACAAACCTACAAAGGAGAACACGTGGTGGTGTGTGATGACTTTAAGACCATGACATAATGGACTGAGTTAAAAATACTGAGAGAGAGTGGGAAAGAAGGAGGGAACTGAAGAAGTGACAAACCTACAAAGGAGAACACGTGGTGGCGTGTGATGACATCATGTCTAAGATTAGACTTGAAGACCATGACATAATGGACTGAGTTAAAAATACTGAGAGAGAGGGAGTGGGAAAGAAGGAGAAACAAAAGAAGTGACAAACCTACAAAGGAGAGCACGTGGTGGTGTGTGATGTCATCGTGTCATGACACATGCTCTCCTTTTTCCAAGCAGCTACAATATCATGAGAAATATATACAGTCTAGCCATAGTTCGGTATAGCATAATGCCATTGGTAGTCAGTCAAAATAGCTATCCTCAGACATTGTAAAAGCAAAAAAAAAATATGGGGGGATCTTCCCCCCAGACCCCCCTTTTACGGCTTATGAACATGTTAAGAAAATATTAACAAAAATTAGGGCACCAAGTGACCAACCATTTCCACCCCCCCCTAGAGAACTAGAGAAAAATTGTGTATGAAACCTGTTGTCCAACATAATTCGATTTCACAAAAGCCCACCTCCATTATACGAGTGACAAGTGACTATATCTAATCTATATATGCTGATTGCCGTAGCATGCAACTTCAGCAAATATTTAAGATGGAATGTTGTACTAAAGATTTTAGAAAAAGTGCATGCCATCATAAGTAGCAGCTATATATACAGTTAGTACTGCAAAAATACCTGTGGGTAAAACACTTTCGTACTCCACGCGGAAGCCCAGGGTGCACGTCCCCTTTCCGCACCATCCAGGCTCTCCGCCCCCCCTTATTTTTCCATATCTCAAGTTCGCCCCCCCTTGGCAAAATTTCTGTATACAACCCTGCATGTATATGTATATATGTAAATATAATATTGTATATGTACTTTAAGACCATACCTGAATTGCTTCCTGTAGTAATCACATTGTTGGCCAGTCAGAACAGATAGGATTAGATTAGGAGTGTGTATTGTGAGCAGCTGCTTATGACTTGATTCCTGCAACTCTATTGCACTTATCTCTGATGGGAAAGGGATGCCTCAAGATGGCTGAAGTCAGGCCATCACAGTTCAGTGTATTCTTCAAGGACAAGTGAACTCTGTTTAAGTAAGAACAAACAGAGCAGACTACAATATAGGCCATATGATTTATCTTAGAAGAGAAAGGTTCTCTCTATTGAGGTAGTCACTGACTACTCACCTCTTTGCTAGTAGACAATGCAGCTGCAGAAGATAGCAGCTGCTATTAGTACACCATGTAAGCAAGCTAGACTGTGGATAATATTTTTAATCTTGGGGACCTTTACCAAAGCAGTGGTAACCTGCATAGTCAGCTCAGCTTCAAGTCTCTTATTGGACATGCACAAGCGTGTTTATTGCGCATAAATGGGGTTTTGAAACTGACGATCATTACCATTTTCACGTCGTTTTCCTGGGAGAGTTACTGGAGCCAACCTGTTCTTCAGAAGTGGCACACAGTGGGTTAGCTCCCTCTTTTTTGTTGTTGTTGTTTTTGCTGCTATGCTGCTGCTGCCTGGTGACAACACATGACCCAGCTTCAATAGCGCTCATACACACTAAAGTGGTTATGTTGGCACCCAAATATGTAAGGTAGGGAGGGAGCATACCTCCAGTTGTCATTCTTCGTCTGTCTTAGATTACATTTTCTTCAGGTCTGCATGTGGCGCAGCTTCTAGGAAACAAAGGAGGCCATAGAGATGATTACTGCCTATTTGTACGCTTGAATGCTTTGCTGAGGGCTACCCAGTGAGTGATATTGAACAAGAACATGTTCATAGAGTACATGCACCAGTGCTGTGTGAGGTCACTTACCTGCAATATGAACATGTTCATAGAGCACATGCACCAGTGCTGTGTGAGGTCACTTACCTGCAATATGAACATGTTCATAGAGCACATGCACCAGTGCTGTGTGAGGACCACTTACCTGCAATATGAACATGTTCATAGAGCACATGCACCAGTGCTCTGTGAGGTCACTTACCTGCAATATGAACATGTTCATAGAGCACATGCACCAGTGCTGTGTGAGGTCACTTACCTGCAATATGAACATGTTCATAGAGCACATGCACCTGTGCTGTGTGAGGTCACTTACATGCAATATGAACATGTTCATAGAGCACATGTACCAGTGCTGTGTGAGGGTCACTTACCTGCAATATGAACATGTTCATAGAGCACATGCACCAGTGCTGTGTGAGGTCACTTACCTGCAATATGAACATGTTCATAGAGCACATGCACCAGTGCTGTGTGAGGGTCACTTACCTGCAATATGAACATGTTCATAGAGCACATGCACCAGTGCTGTGTGAGGTCACTTACCTGCAATATGAACATGTTCATAGAGCACATGCACCAGTGCTGTGTGAGGGTCACTTACCTGCAATATGAACATGTTCATAGAGCACATGCACCAGTGCTGTGTGAGGGTCACTTACCTGCAATATGAAAATGTTCATAGAGCACATGCACCAGTGCTGTGTGAGGTCACTTACCTGCAATATGAACATGTTCATAGAGCACATGCACCAGTGCTGTGTGAGGTCACTTACCTGCAATATGAACATGTTCATAGAGCACATGCACCAGTGCTGTATGAGGGTCACTTACCTGCAATATGAACATGTTCATAGAGCACATGAACCAGAGCTGTGTGAGGTCACTTACCTGCAATATGAACATGTTCATAGAGCACATGCACCAGTGCTGTGTGAGGCTCACTTACCTGGAATATGAACATGTTCATAGAGCACATGCACCAGTGCTGTGTGAGGTCACTTACCTGCAATATGAACATGTTCATAGAGCACATGCACCAGTGCTGTGTGAGGTCACTTACCTGCAATATGAACATGTTCATAGAGCACATGCACCTGTGCTGTGTGAGGTCACTTACATGCAATATGAACATGTTCATAGAGCACATGCACCAGTGCTGTGTGAGGGTCACTTACCTGCAATATGAACATGTTCATAGAGCACATGCACCAGTGCTGTGTGAGGTCACTTACCTGCAATATGAACATGTTCATAGAGCACATGCACCAGTGCTGTGTGAGGGTCACTTACCTGCAATATGAACATGTTCATAGAGCACATGCACCAGTGCTGTGTGAGGTCACTTACCTGCAATATGAACATGTTCATAGAGCACATGCACCAGTGCTGTGTGAGGGTCACTTACCTGCAATATGAAAATGTTCATAGAGCACATGCACCAGTGCTGTGTGAGGTCACTTACCTGCAATATGAACATGTTCATAGAGCACATGCACCAGTGCTGTATGAGGGTCACTTACCTGCATATGAACATGTTCATAGAGCACATGCACCAGTGCTGTGTGAGGGTCACTTACCTGCAATATGAACATGTTCATAGAGCACATGCACCAGTGCTGTGTGAGGGTCACTTACCTGCAATATGAACATGTCATAGAGTACATGCACCAGTGCTGTGTGAGGGTCACTTACCTGCAATATCAATATGTTCATAGAGCACATGCACCAGTGCTGTGTGAGGTCACTTACCTGCAATATGAACATGTTCATAGAGCACATGCACCAGTGCTGTGTGAGGGTCACTTACCTGCAATATGAACATGTTCATAGAGCACATGCACCAGTGCTGTGTGAGGTCACTTACCTGCAATATGAACATGTTCATAGAGCACATGCACCAGTGCTGTGTGAGGGTCACTTACCTGCAATATGAACATGTTCATAGAGCACATGCACCAGTGCTGTGTGAGGTCACTTACCTGCAATATGAACATGTCATAGAGCACATGCACCAGTGCTGTGTGAGGTCACTTACCTGCAATATGAACATGTTCATAGAGCACATGCACCAGTGCTGTGTGAGGGTCACTTACCTGCAATATGAACATGTTCATAGAGCACATGCACCAGTGCTGTGTGAGGGTCACTTACCTGCAATATGAACATGTTCATAGAGCACATGCATCAGTGCTGTGTGTGGTCACTTACCTGCAATATGAACATGTTCATAGAGCACATGCACCAGTGCTGTGTGTGAGGGTCACTTACCTGCAATATGAACATGTTCATAGAGCACATGCACCAGTGCTGTGTGAGGTCACTTACCTGCAATATGAACATGTTCATAGAGCACATGCACCAGTGCTGTGTGAGGGTCACTTACCTGCAATATGAACATGTTCATAGAGCACATGCACCAGTGCTGTGTGAGGTCACTTACCTGCAATATGAACATGTTCATAGAGCACATGCACCAGTTCTGTGTGAGGTCACTTACCTGCAATATGAACATGTTCATAGAGCACATGCACCAGTGCTGTGTGAGGGTCACTTACCTGCAATATGAACATGTTCATAGAGCACATGCACCAGTGCTGTGTGAGGTCACTTACGTGCAATATGAACATGTTCATAGAGCACATGCACCACTGCTGTGTGAGGGTCACTTACCTGCAATATGAACATGTTCATAGAGCACATGCACCAGTGCTGTATGAGGTCACTTACCTGCAATATGAACATGTTCATAGAGCACATGCACCAGTGCTGTGTGAGATCACTTACCCGCAATATGAACATGTTCATAGAGCACATGCACCAGTGCTGTGTGAGGTCACTTACCTGCAATATGAACATGTTCATAGAGCACATGCACCAGTGCTGTGTGAGGGTCACTTACCTGCAATATGAACATGTTCATAAAGCACATGCACCAGTGCTGTGTGAGGTCACTTACCTGCAATATGAACATGTTCATAGAGCACATGCACCAATGCTGTGTGAGGTCACTTACCTGCAATATGAACATGTTCATAGAGCACATGCACCAGTGCTGTGTGAGGGTCACTTACCTGCAATATGAACATGTTCATAGAGCACATGCACCAGTGCTGTGTGAGGGTCACTTACCTGCAATATGAACATGTTCATAGAGCACATGTACCAGTGCTGTGTGAGGGTCACTTACCTGCAATATGAACATGTTCATAGAGCACATGCACCAGTGCTGTGTGAGGTCACTTACCTGCAATATGAACATGTTCATAGAGCACATGCACCAGTGCTGTGTGAGGTCACTTACCTGCAATATGAACATGTTCATAGAGCACATGCACCAGTTCTGTGTGAGGTCACTTACCTGCAATATGAACATGTTCATAGAGCACATGCACCAGTGCTGTGTGAGGTCACTTACCTGCAATATGAACATGTTCATAGAGCACATGCACCAGTGCTGTGTGAGGTCACTTACCTGCAATATGAACATGTTCATAGAGCACATGCACCAGTGCTGTGTGAGGGTCACTTACCTGCAATATGAACATGTTCATAGAGCACATGCACCAGTGCTGTGTGAGGGTCACTTACCGTGCAATATGAACATGTTCATAGAGCACATGCACCAGTGCTGTGTGAGGGTCACTTACCTGCAATATGAACATGTTCATAGAGCACATGCACCAGTGCTGTGTGAGGTCACTTACCTGCAATATGAACATGTTCATAGAGCACATGCACCAGTGCTCTGTGAGGTCACTTACCTGCAATATGAACATGTTCATAGAGCACATGCACCAGTGCTGTGTGAGGTCACTTACCTGCAATATGAACATGTTCATAGAGCACATGCACCTGTGCTGTGTGAGGGTCACTTACATGCAATATGAACATGTTCATAGAGCACATGCACCAGTGCTGTGTGAGGGTCACTTACCTGCAATATGAACATGTTCATAGAGCACATGCACCAGTGCTGTGTGAGGTCACTTACCTGCAATATGAACATGTTCATAGAGCACATGCACCAGTGCTGTGTGAGGGTCACTTACCTGCAATATGAACATGTTCATAGAGCACATGCACCAGTGCTGTGTGAGGTCACTTACCTGCAATATGAACATGTTCATAGAGCACATGCACCAGTGCTGTGTGAGGGTCACTTACCTGCAATATGAACATGTTCATAGAGCACATGCACCAGTGCTGTGTGAGGGTCACTTACCTGCAATATGAAAATGTTCATAGAGCACATGCACCAGTGCTGTGTGAGGTCACTTACCTGCAATATGAACATGTTCATAGAGCACATGCACCAGTGCTGTATGAGGGTCACTTACCTGCAATATGAACATGTTCATAGAGCACATGAACCAGAGCTGTGTGAGGTCACTTACCTGCAATATGAACATGTTCATAGAGCACATGCACCAGTGCTGTGTGAGGCTCACTTACCTGCAATATGAACATGTTCATAGAGCACATGCACCAGTGCTGTGTGAGGTCACTTACCTGCAATATGAACATGTTCATAGAGCACATGCACCAGTGCTGTGTGAGGGTCACTTACCTGCAATATGAACATGTTCATAGAGCACATGCACCTGTGCTGTGTGAGGTCACTTACATGCAATATGAACATGTTCATAGAGCACATGCACCAGTGCTGTGTGAGGGTCACTTACCTGCAATATGAACATGTTCATAGAGCACATGCACCAGTGCTGTGTGAGGTCACTTACCTGCAATATGAAACATGTTCATAGAGCACATGCACCAGTGCTGTGTGAGGGTCACTTACCTGCAATATGAACATGTTCATAGAGCACATGCACCAGTGCTGTGTGAGGTCACTTACCTGCAATATGAACATGTTCATAGAGCACATGCACCAGTGCTGTGTGAGGGGTCACTTACCTGCAATATGAACATGTTCATAGAGCACATGCACCAGTGCTGTGTGAGGTCACTTACCTGCAATATGAACATGTTCATAGAGCACATGCACCAGTGCTGTATGAGGGTCACTTACCTGCAATATGAACATGTTCATAGAGCACATGCACCAGTGCTGTGTGAGGGTCACTTACCTGCAATATGAACATGTTCATAGAGCACATGCACCAGTGCTGTGTGAGGGTCACTTACCTGCAATATGAACATGTTCATAGAGCACATGCACCAGTGCTGTGGTGAGGTCACTTACCTGCAATATGAACATGTTCATAGAGTACATGCACCAGTGCTGTGTGAGGGTCACTTACCTGCAATATCAATATGTTCATAGAGCACATGCACCAGTGCTGTGTGAGGTCACTTACCTGCAATATGAACATGTTCATAGAGCACATGCACCAGTGCTGTGTGAGGGTCACTTACCTGCAATATGAACATGTTCATAGAGCACATGCACCAGTGCTGTGTGAGGGTCACTTACCTGCAATATGAACATGTTCATAGAGCACATGCACCAGTGCTGTGTGAGGGTCACTTACCTGCAATATGAACATGTTCATAGAGCACATGCACCAGTGCTGTGTGAGGGTCACTTAACTGCAATATGAACATGTTCATAGAGCACATGCACCAGTGCTGTGTGAGGGTCACTTACCTGCAATATGAACATGTTCATAGAGCACATGCACCAGTGCTGTGTGTGGTCACTTACCTGCAATATGAACATGTTCATAGAGCACATGCACCAGTGCTGTGTGAGGGTCACTTACCTGCAATATGAACATGTTCATAGAGCACATGCACCAGTGCTGTGTGAGGTCACTTACCTGCAATATGAACATGTTCATAGAGCACATGAACCAGTGCTGTGTGAGGGTCACTTACCTGCAATATGAACATGTTCATAGAGCACATGCACCAGTGCTGTGTGAGGGTCACTTACCTGCAATATGAACATGTTCATAGAGCACATGCACCAGTTCTGTGTGAGGTCACTTACCTGCAATATGAACATGTTCATAGAGCACATGCACCAGTGCTGTGTGAGGGTCACTTACCTGCAATATGAACATGTTCATAGAGCACATGCACCAGTGCTGTGTGAGGTCACTTACGCTGCAATATGAACATGTTCATAGAGCACATGCACCAGCTGCTGTGTGAGGGTCACTTACCTGCAATATGAACATGTTCATAGAGCACATGCACCAGTGCTGTGTGAGGTCACTTACCTGCAATATGAACATGTTCATAGAGCACATGCACCAGTGCTGTGTGAGGTCACTTACCTGCAATATGAACATGTTCATAGAGCACATGCACCAGTGCTGTGTGAGGTCACTTACCTGCAATATGAACATGTTCATAGAGCACATGCACCAGTGCTGTGTGAGGGTCACTTACCTGCAATATGAACATGTTCATAGAGCACATGCACCAGTGCTGTGTGAGGTCACTTACCTGCAATATGAACATGTTCATAGAGCACATGCACCAAGTGCTGTGTGAGGGTCACTTACCTGCAATATGAACATGTTCATAGAGCACATGCACCAGTGCTGTGTGAGGGTCACTTACCTGCAATATGAACATGTTCATAGAGCACATGCACCAGTGCTGTGTGAGGGTCACTTACCTGCAATATGAACATGTTCATAGAGCACATGTACCAGTGCTGTGTGAGGGTCACTTACCTGCAATATGAACATGTTCATAGAGCACATGCACCAGTGCTGTGTGAGGGTCACTTACCTGCAATATGAACATGTTCATAGAGCACATGCACCAGTGCTGTGTGAGGGTCACTTACCTGCAATATGAACATGTTCATAGAGCACATGCACCAGTGCTGTGTGAGGTCACTTACCTGCAATATGAACATGTTCATAGAGCACATGCACCAGTGCTGTGTGAGGTCACTTACCTGCAATATGAACATGTTCATAGAGCACATGCACCAGTGCTGTGTGAGGTCACTTACCTGCAATATGAACATGTTCATAGAGCACATGCACCAGTGCTGTGTGAGGGTCACTTACCTGCAATATGAACATGTTCATAGAGCACATGCACCAGTGCTGTGTGAGGTCACTTACCTGCAATATGAACATGTTCATAGAGCACATGCACCAGTGCTGTGTGAGGGTCACTTACCTGCAATATGAACATGTTCATAGAGCACATGCACCAGTGCTGTGTGAGGTCACTTACCTGCAATATGAACATGTTCATAGAGCACATGCACCAGTGCTGTGTGAGGTCACTTACCTGCAATATGAACATGTTCATAGAGCACATGCACCAGTGCTGTGTGAGGTCACTTACCTGCAATATGAACATGTTCATAGAGCACATGCACCAGTGCTGTGTGAGGGTCACTTACCTGCAATATGAACATGTTCATAGAGCACATGCACCAGTGCTGTGTGAGGTCACTTACCTGCAATATGAACATGTTCATAGAGCACATGCACCAGTGCTGTGTGAGGTCACTTACCTGCAATATGAACATGTTCATAGAGCACATGCACCAGTGCTGTGTGAGGGTCACTTACCTGCAATATGAACATGTTCATAGAGCACATGCACCAGTGCTGTGTGAGGGTCACTTACCTGCAATATGAACATGTTCATAGAGCACATGCACCAGTGCTGTGTGAGGGTCACTTACCTGCAATATGAACATGTTCATAGAGCACATGCACCAGTGCTGTGTGAGGGTCACTTACCTGCAATATGAACATGTTCATAGAGCACATGCACCAGTGCTGTGTGAGGTCACTTACCTGCAATATGAACATGTTCATAGAGCACATGCACCAGTGCTGTGTGAGGGTCACTTACCTGCAATATGAACATGTTCATAGAGCACATGCACCAGTGCTGTGTGAGGGTCACTTACCTGCAATATGAACATGTTCATAGAGCACATGCACCAGTGCTGTGTGAGGGTCACTTACCTGCAATATGAACATGTTCATAGGAGCACATGCACCAGTGCTGTGTGAGGGTCACTTACCTGCAATATGAACATGTTCATAGAGGCACATGCACCAGTGCTGTGTGAGGGTCACTTACCTGCAATATGAACATGTTCATAGAGCACATGCACCAGTGCTGTGTGAGGGTCACTTACCTGCAATATGAACATGTTCATAGAGCACATGCACCAGTGCTGTGTGAGGGTCACTTACCTGCAATATGAACATGTTCATAGAGCACATGCACCAGTGCTGTGTGAGGTCACTTACCTGCAATATGAACATGTTCATAGAGCACATGCACCAGTGCTGTGTGAGGTCACTTACCTGCAATATGAACATGTTCATAGAGCACATGCACCAGTGCTGTGTGAGGTCACTTACCTGCAATATGAACATGTTCATAGGAGCACATGCACCAGTGCTGTGTGAGGGTCACTTACCTGCAATATGAACATGTTCATAGAGCACATGCACCAGTGCTGTGTGAGGGTCACTTACCTGCAATATGAACATGTTCATAGAGCACATGCACCAGTGCTGTGTGAGGGTCACTTACCTGCAATATGAACATGTTCATAGAGCACATGCACCAGTGCTGTGTGAGGTCACTTACCTGCAATATGAACATGTTCATAGAGCACATGCACCAGTGCTGTGTGAGGGTCACTTACCTGCAATATGAACATGTTCATAGAGCACATGCACCAGTGCTGTGTGAGGGTCACTTACCTGCAATATGAACATGTTCATAGAGCACATGCACCAGTGCTGTGTGAGGGTCACTTACCTGCAATATGAACATGTTCATAGAGCACATGCACCAGTGCTGTGTGAGGGTCACTTACCTGCAATATGAACATGTTCATAGAGCACATGCACCAGTGCTGTGTGAGGTCACTTACCTGCAATATGAACATGTTCATAGAGCACATGCACCAGTGCTGTGTGAGGGTCACTTACCTGCAATATGAACATGTTCATAGAGCACATGCACCAGTGCTGTGTGAGGTCACTTACCTGCAATATGAACATGTTCATAGAGCACATGCACCAGTGCTGTGTGAGGGTCACTTACCTGCAATATGAACATGTTCATAGAGCACATGCACCAGTGCTGTGTGAGGGTCACTTACCTGCAATATGAACATGTTCATAGAGCACATGCACCAGTGCTGTGTGAGATCACTTACCTGCAATATGAACATGTTCATAGAGCACATGCACCAGTGCTGTGTGAGGTCACTTACCTGCAATATGAACATGTTCATAGAGCACATGCACCAGTGCTGTGTGAGGGTCACTTACCTGCAATATGAACATGTTCATAGAGCACATGCACCAGTGCTGTGTGAGGGTCACTTACCTGCAATATGAACATGTTCATAGAGCACATGCACCAGTGCTGTGTGAGGGTCACTTACCTGCAATATGAACATGTTCATAGAGCACATGCACCAGTGCTGTGTGAGGGTCACTTACCTGCAATATGAACATGTTCATAGAGCACATGCACCAGTGCTGTGTGAGGTCACTTACCTGCAATATGAACTGTACATGTTCAAGAGCACATGCACCCAGTGCTGTGTGAGGGTCACTTACCCTGCAATATGAACATGTTTCATAGAGCACATGCACCAGTGCTGTGTGAGGTCACTTACCTGCAATATGAACATGTTCATAGAGCACATGCACCAGTGCTGTGTGAGGGTCACTTACCTGCAATATGAACATGTTCATAGAGCACATGCACCAGTGCTGTGTGAGGGTCACTTACCTGCAATATGAACATGTTCATAGAGCACATGCACCAGTGCTGTGTGAGGGTCACTTACCTGCAATATGAACATGTTCATAGAGCACATGCACCAGTGCTGTGTGAGGTCACTTACCTGCAATATGAACATGTTCATAGAGCACATGCACCAGTGCTGTGTGAGGGTCACTTACCTGCAATATGAACATGTTCATAGAGCACATGCACCAGTGCTGTGTGAGGGTCACTTACCTGCAATATGAACATGTTCATAGAGCACATGCACCAGTGCTGTGTGAGGTCACTTACCTGCAATATGAACATGTTCATAGAGCACATGCACCAGTGCTGTGTGAGGGTCACTTACCTGCAATATGAACATGTTCATAGAGCACATGCACCAGTGCTGTGTGAGGGTCACTTACCTGCAATATGAACATGTTCATAGAGCACATGCACCAGTGCTGTGTGAGGGTCACTTACCTGCAATATGAACATGTTCATAGAGTCACATGCACCAGTGCTGTGTGAGGGTCACTTACCTGCAATATGAACATGTTCATAGAGCACATGCACCAGTGCTGTGTGAGGGTCACTTACCTGCAATATGAACATGTTCATAGAGCACATGCACCAGTGCTGTGTGAGGGTCACTTACCTGCAATATGAACATGTTCATAGAGCACATGCACCAGTGCTGTGTGAGGTCACTTACCTGCAATATGAACATGTTCATAGAGCACATGCACCAGTGCTGTGTGAGGGTCACTTACCTGCAATATGAACATGTTCATAGAGCACATGCACCAGTGCTGTGTGAGGTCACTTACCTGCAATATGAACATGTTCATAGAGCACATGCACCAGTGCTGTGTGAGGTCACTTACCTGCAATATGAACATGTTCATAGAGCACATGCACCAGTGCTGTGTGAGGGTCACTTACCTGCAATATGAACATGTTCATAGAGCACATGCACCAGTGCTGTGTGAGGTCACTTACCTGCAATATGAACATGTTCATAGAGCACATGCACCAGTGCTGTGTGAGGTCACTTACCTGCAATATGAACATGTTCATAGAGCACATGCACCAGTGCTGTGTGAGGGTCACTTACCTGCAATATGAACATGTTCATAGAGCACATGCACCAGTGCTGTGTGAGGGTCACTTACCTGCAATATGAACATGTTCATAGAGCACATGCACCAGTGCTGTGTGAGGGTCACTTACCTGCAATATGAACATGTTCATAGAGCACATGCACCAGTGCTGTGTGAGGTCACTTACCTGCAATATGAACATGTTCATAGAGCACATGCACCAGTGCTGTGTGAGGGTCACTTACCTGCAATATGAACATGTTCATAGAGCACATGCACCAGTGCTGTGTGAGGGTCACTTACCTGCAATATGAACATGTTCATAGAGCACATGCACCAGTGCTGTGTGAGGGTCACTTACCTGCAATATGAACATGTTCATAGAGCACATGCACCAGTGCTGTGTGAGGGTCACTTACCTGCAATATGAACATGTTCATAGAGCACATGCACCAGTGCTGTGTGAGGGTCACTTACCTGCAATATGAACATGTTCATAGAGCACATGCACCAGTGCTGTGTGAGGGTCACTTACCTGCAATATGAACATGTTCATAGAGCACATGCACCAGTGCTGTGTGAGGGCTCACTTACCTGCAATATGAACATGTTCATAGAGCACATGCACCAGTGCTGTGTGAGGGTCACTTACCTGCAATATGAACATGTTCATAGAGCACATGCACCAGTGCTGTGTGAGGGTCACTTACCTGCAATATGAACATGTTCATAGAGCACATGCACCAGTGCTGTGTGAGGGTCACTTACCTGCAATATGAACATGTTCATAGAGCACATGCACCAGTGCTGTGTGAGGGTCACTTACCTGCAATATGAACATGTTCATAGAGCACATGCACCAGTGCTGTGTGAGGTCACTTACCTGCAATATGAACATGTTCATAGAGCACATGCACCAGTGCTGTGTGAGGTCACTTACCTGCAATATGAACATGTTCATAGAGCACATGCACCAGTGCTGTGTGAGGTCACTTACCTGCAATATGAACATGTTCATAGAGCACATGCACCAGTGCTGTGTGAGGTCACTTACCTGCAATATGAACATGTTCATAGAGCACATGCACCAGTGCTGTGTGAGGTCACTTACCTGCAATATGAACATGTTCATAGAGCACATGCACCAGTGCTGTGTGAGGGTCACTTACCTGCAATATGAACATGTTCATAGAGCACATGCACCAGTGCTGTGTGAGGTCACTTACCTGCAATAAGAACATGTTCATAGAGCACATGCACCAGTGCTGTGTGAGGGTCACTTACCTGCAATATGAACATGTTCATAGAGCACATGCACCAGTGCTGTGTGAGGGTCACTTACCTGCAATATGAACATGTTCATAGAGCACATGCACCTCAGTGCTGTGTGAGGGTCACTTACCTGCAATATGAACATGTTCATAGAGCACATGCACCAGTGCTGTGTGAGGGTCACTTACCTGCAATATGAACATGTTCATAGAGCACATGCACCAGTGCTGTGTGAGGGTCACTTACCTGCAATATGAACATGTTCATAGAGCACATGCACCAGTGCTGTGTGAGGGTCACTTACCTGCAATATGAACATGTTCATAGAGCACATGCACCAGTGCTGTGTGAGGGTCACTTACCTGCAATATGAACATGTTCATAGAGCACATGCACCAGTGCTGTGTGAGGGTCACTTACCTGCAATATGAACATGTTCATAGAGCACATGCACCAGTGCTGTGTGAGGGTCACTTACCTGCAATATGAACATGTTCATAGAGCACATGCACCAGTGCTGTGTGAGGGTCACTTACCTGCAATATGAACATGTTCATAGAGCACATGCACCAGTGCTGTGTGAGGGTCACTTACCTGCAATATGAACATGTTCATAGAGCACATGCACCAGTGCTGTGTGAGGGTCACTTACCTGCAATATGAACATGTTCATAGAGCACATGCACCAGTGCTGTGTGAGGTCACTTACCTGCAATATGAACATGTTCAAAGAGCACATGCACCAGTGCTGTGTGAGGGTCACTTACCTGCAAT